>JAOWAR010081658.1:0-12512 GCA_028571005.1 Clathrina lutea | reverse complement strand
TGCATTACTTGGCAAGGAGTGAAAAGTCACGCTGCGGCAGCATTGACTTGAGCTTCCACAGCCCTTCCGACGCAGCTCGCTCCCACACAAGCGTCGCTTCTCAAATCTTCCGTCGATTGGAAAAAGGTCCCAGTTACAGCAGCCTCAATGATTCTCACATTCGGGCACACAGCAATGGGCATGCCTTGGCATTAGATTGAGCGTTCAACAGGAGAGGAAGCCTAGCACTGAAACACTCCGCAGAGAAAGAACTCACACAGACAGTCAAAGCGAACAAGACCATCCGGCGCAAGATTGCGAAGTTGCCCCAGACAACGGTTGTTAAGGGTGACTGTGACGTCACAGTCGGGTTTAACGATCGCTGTCATCGTCTTATCACAGCTTACCAAAATGGTACAGAACGAATAGCTCGTCAGGATGGTTTGTCAGAGCTCCCACAAAGCGACTGTCGTCCCTCTCCCCTCTTCACCTGCGGCTTCGTCTTGGCGACGTGAAATCATTGCCAGCCGCGAAACTCGCATGTAAAAGATACTGGGATATGGTATCAGCACCTTTTGGCCTGATCATAACACGCCCAACCGTGGTTTGTTCGGCTTGTCGGATACTGTTCTCTGTTGATTTGGCGTGCCTGCACCTGCGTCCTGCGGCTCGCGGGAGGCGTAGAACTCGATCGAAGGCCATAAAAATTAAAGTTTTGGAACCCTCCAGCCTAGGCCTTGGCCAATTCTGCCGGCAGATGTTTCAGCAGAATTTGCTCTGACGAGCTGAATTTTGTCAAACGAGCAGAATTTCGAGAAGGAATTGCATGCTGCTCAGGAAAGCCATAGGGCAAAGCTACACGAGTCGTGCAGGACGTGAGGCGCTTGGTACAACATGTCAAGCCATAGTAGGAGCCTGAAACCTGACAGACAGAATGTAGTGTGTGAGCACGGTATGAATGTAGCGGGATCGGCGATGGATCGGCGGGCCGGGTTGGCTCTGTGGTCGAAACAGGCTTTGCTATAGAAGGTCAGCATTACAGATAAGAGCCACATTCCCGGCCACCTTTCGTCTGCTTTCAGATGGTTGCCGTTTGTCGACAGATGAGGAGAATGTGGGATGGTGGACGGACCATTCTGACTGAGTCTGATAATCTCCCGAAGTGGGCATCTGCAGTGCGACAGGTTCTGCTCGAGCAACCCTCCTCGGCAGCATCTGAGCGAATCTTTCCTTCTTGAGAGCTGCTTTTCATGAGCAGCAAGAAAGTGCTCTCCAAAATTACTTGAAAGCATCAGTTATGCTTCGTTATAATAAGCGCTAAACCTCTTCCTTGTCGTGTATGCTCTCTCCTTCTGCCCACGGAAAATTCGTCAACAGTGGGAATTTACTATGGCAACGACTTGTTCAGTGTGGGAAAAGTGACTCGTACTGTGCATGATGTGGGCGGAAAGTGAGCAGAAATAGCAGAATTTTGAACCATGAGCAGATTTTGGGCAGAATTTTCGCCTTTTTCGAGCAATTCTAAGAGGAGAAAATGAAAAAAATGGCCAGAATTGGCCAAGGCCTAATCCTGCCCAGAGAGGGCTGACTTTCTCTGTATGGCTACCTCGAGAAATGTTACCATTGAATAATATCCTCCCCACCAACACTGGGAAATCCAACTTCTTCATCACATGATTGACTGTTGCTAAGCAATGCCTTTGTGCAAAGTTCAGAAATAGTTTTTCATCCAAAGTAATGCGGGCACAATTTTAAATTGACGATGAATTGCTTTCACGGATACACAGATAACGTTATTCAGGCTCAAAAAAGGTGAAGAACAGTAGTTCTTAAGACGCGAAGTAAGAAATGAAAAGGATGGTGTTAAATAAGAAGACGTTTCGGCGTCAACGCCATCATCAGTTCATCTGGTGCTGAGTCAGGACTAGCTATTTTTGTCACCTTACATAGTAATTAACTGTAACAATGCACACTTTCCCTATAAAACACGCAGCTAGTCCGGACTAAGCACCAGATGAACTGATGATGGTGTTGACGCCGAAACGTCTTTTCATTTAGCACCATCTTTTTCATTCCTCACTTCGCGTCTTAAGAACTACTGTTTTTAACCTTGTTGAATTGATCATGAGAGTGAGATCTAAAACGTCCTACAACCTTCTTCAACGTTATTCAGATACCACAAAAAAAAATTAGTAACACATGATTTGCTAAACAGCTTCTTCAATTGTTGCAATATGGATGGGCAAGCGTTTTCAGTTGAAGTCTTACAGGGACGGTTATAGGTGAATGGCATTATGTGTGTGCGGAGTCAGCCTTCGCGCGCAAAGTTAGAGTTCGAGTACAACCTCTGCAAATGAAGAAGGTTGAAGGACATTTTAGATCTCACTCTCATGATTAACTCAAACAATAAGGAGAGCTGGCAAGACCGACATCCGCCAGCCAGACCAACTCCTGCAGGAGCAAAACCTGCCTGGCACCTAGCATTTGCCACCATTCCTTTGTTCTCTATGAGGCCGCGCGTACTATCTGTGGCCAAACACACATGTACATCGGAATGACGCAACGCAGCCTTCACGATCGCGCCAACGAGCACGTGGCCGCAGCACGAAACCATTCCACAACATCCACGCGTTTGGAGAGCACTACGAACAGAAACACCCGCAGACGCCTCCCTCCGGCATCCTCTCACATCAGCGCGACGTCCTCCACCTACACATCGAAGAGGCGCTTGCCTTCCAAACGCGTCGGCCACCGTTAAATCGCCGTGAACAACACCTGGGAACTGCCTTTCTCGTCTGACTATGCTTTTCTCATTGAGTCAAGGCTACGCATTGGCACACTTGTACCTCGCACACTCGTAATACTCACAACTTGTGCATGCATACAGGAACACACCTAGAACGTGACGCACGCAGTACCAACTGCGCCTACCAGCTACAAGTCGTTCTTTCCCCACACAGCTCTGCTATGCCCCGCCCCCATCCTCTTCAACATCTGACTTCGAGCCATGCCTTTCGTGTCGCACTTGAGCAGCACTATGAGCAGTATAAATACAACACCGATTCTGACATCCCTCTTCCTCCCACCTAACTTTTCGAGCATACTATTCTTTGATCTGTGTAGATCTAATGGTCTCAGCTTTTCCTCTTTCCCTGTTTACTCAACATTCCCCTCCTTTTTTCTTTTTCTGCTAAAGTTGTCTGGCCATTGTCTTTTGCTGACCAAGTACACTTATGTGGAGACCTCGGCCTCGATCAGGGCATTAGCCCTGCCTGGGTATCCCCAAAAATAATGAATGAATGAATGAATGAATGAGAACGCAACAAGGAAGAGGAACCAGGGAGAAAGAAGGGGAGGGGGCCGGATAACTAAAGAGCTCAATCACGAATATGTGAATGACTTAATGAGGGTAAGGAAGGGATGAGCAGGAGCAAAGGCCAGGAAGCAGATGAGGGGAGGCAGCTTTGAAGAAACTAGATGCAGACTTTATTGATTGCATTGACTCAGGCAAGGAGTTAAATACTTCAGAGGATTTAGAAATGGGAGAGCCTTAGGTCAGCCTTTTCCATGCCTTAGGCGAACTTGGTCGAAGTAGCGGGCCACTCCAGGAATTAAATCTGCGATAAAATTCCTGGTGAGAACAGGAGAGGGACTTGGCAAAGCGATTTGATTTTCTTGTTCCTTACTCCGTGAAAAATCGTTAGAAGTACCTAAATTTGACAAGGAAAAAGGCAAAAAGCGGAGAGGAGCGAAAAGGAAAGTGGTTTTTGCCTTGTACATTGAAAATAAGAACACAAAAACCCCGGCCCGTTACTTCAACTTGGTTGGCCTAAGAGTAACGTGCTGGGGGTTTTGTGTAGATTTTCGATGTACAGGGCAAAACCACTTTTCTTTTCGGTCCTCTCTGCTTTTTGCGTTTTTCTTTGTCAACTTTAGCTACTTCTAACGAGTTTTCACAGAGTAAGGACACACAAAAATCAAGTAACTTTGCCGAGTCCCTCTCCTGTTCTCACCAGGAATTTTATCGCAGATTTAATTCCTGGAGTGGACCGCTACTTCAACCAAGTTTGCCCTAAGGGTTTTGAAAGGATGTGGTGCGGGTGCGTGGAAGAGAAAACTTCGAGCGGCGTCTTAAAGTGTATGATGGTCTGTGTCTTGTGAACGACTCTGCTGGTAGATGAGGAGGAGCTAGTTGGTGATGAAGGTTGTGAACAAGAACAGCGAGGTCCAGGACTCTTCTGGAAGACAATGTTGGCCATCCAGCTTTCAAAAGGAGCTCTGCCTGCTTCAGTTCTTTCTCGTAGAGACTGAGCCCCAGTACAATGCGTGCCACTCTTCTTTGAAGTCTCTCGAGACGGTCAACTAATGTTCAAGGAAGATTTGCCCAAGCGATGTCGGCGTATTCAATCACAAGTCGAACTTGCTGAGCATAGAACAAACTTACAGCAGCTTGTGTCAGGTGTGGGCGCAGGCGCCGCATGATACCGGGAAGGGAAGATCGGCGGCCGGCCTTTTGGCAAACTGCTTCGATCTGCGCTGCCCATCGAAGGTAAGTTGTGCAATGAGGATCCCGAGATGTTTTCAGTGAGTAGCAGTTATGGACAACCGCAGACTATATAGAGAGATTAGTGCTTTGTTAAAGTCGGCGACCGATTTTCATTATCTTTGCTTTCTGCATGTTGGCAGATAAATGCCAGTCGACCAGTCATTTTCCTGTTGAGTTCACGCTCAATTGGAGCTTTCCCTCTGCTTCTTGATGTGAAGCTGCCACGGATATGACGGCTGTATCATCGGCGAATTGGTTGCACTCAACATCAGAAACTACAGCGGGAAGATCATGGGCGTAAATAAGATAATTATAACAAGCTGAAACGAACTACGAAAGAGAGAGAGAGAGAGAGAGAGATCTAGAGAGAGAGAGAGAGAGACCGCGATACGTGTATGTATGTATGTAAACCGCCGCGTCACTGATTGGGGGACCGATCTACATGTATATGGGCAACTCTATCGATGATGCCGCCGGCAAAGACATGACAAGGACCTCGTACTTACAATGTCACATAAGCTTAGTTAGCTATCTGCGCGTGTATGGAGATCTAAAGTACACCACACTAAATTAGTTGCCTAGCGTTTATCGTTGAGCCAGAATCCTTGGCCAAAGAGATCTACTTTTCAAGTGTGGTGCACTGTATCGCAAAAATGCCATATCTTGGATTTACTTCCGCGGTCAAAGGGATCTTCAGCATGAGACAGGAGAAGATAAAAACTAGATAAAAGAAAAATAATAATGGCCCGCGGGGAGCTTGGAAAAGTGCGATAGTACACGTGAAATGAAACGGAAAAGTTAGGACCAACCATGCTTCCTTCCTGTGATAGTACAGGTGACTTAACCAAACATTGTCTTCCAACGTGACTCACAGTGGTTAGTCCTCCCTCTGTGTATTCGGCTTGCCCACCGGGAAACGATGAAAGCCCTTTGGGCTGGGTGCCTCGGACCGCTATAAAAAACAAGAATTTCTCCAAAAACTGCTGGCTTCCTTGTCATTATCTCTCCGCCCCCTTCAAGTGTACTGTGTTATGTGAGCGAGGGCAAGCGCCCAATTAATTGCAAGATAACAAGAACCAATCTACTGAAGGTTGGACTAGTCGTTTTCGGTGTAGGGTAACACAACGGTGTCGTCGAATCCTCGGTGATATTGTGCAATTCTCATCGATCACATCGGCGCCTGTGATCACGTGAGTGTTCGAACCATCGACACGTGCAGCTTTCTTCTATTGATTTTCCTTTTTTTCCTTCTTCACCTTCCCTGAACAGGCGCCAAGAGCAAATGGGAACTGGCTTCTTGGCCTACGTTGCGCCTCTTGTTCTCACATGGCTCACTTCACACCTCTGTACACACCTCTGTCCACACCATCCAATAACTATAGTTAGTAGACTTCCCACCTCTTTTTACCTCTCTTCCTCTCTCTCTTCCCTCCACATCTTCATCGTCAAACCTCTGTACACACCATCTAATGACTATAGTTAGTAGACTTCCCACCTCTTTTTCACTTCTCTCCCTCTCTCTTCCCTCTACATTCACACCACCTTCTTCAAACACACAGTTAAAAGAGCCAGCGGTCTGATGCAGCCAGCTAGTGACCTTCGACCAGCGACTGCGAACGGACTTGATATAAACGTTGTCCTTTTCATAGTCTTACATCAGTGTCAGTTTGTACCACCGTATTGCTATTTTCCCCCTTTGCGTTGTTTACAAGAATTACTGTCTGAGTAGAATGCGGGTGATTTCTAATAAGTCGTTGTTACAACTTGCTTCTCCAGTTTTGCCGGCTTGGAAAACATGTTTTTCACTTTCCTCCTGGCTCTTGCGTGGTGGGCATTGAACAATTACAATGATCCCTGGCTTCAACCCCGAACTGATGGCGCACACCTCCACCAGAAAAGTGTAGAAAAATTAATGCAGCTTCAATTCCAGCAGAGAGACTACATGTACATGTACGTTGATCTGGTCAGCTGCCAGTCCCTAAAGATAGGTCCTCTTCCTTGACGACATGCATCCCCATGCGACGTCGTGGCCTTTCCACGTGGTACAGTATGTCGCGATTGATTGCGACACTACGCTACATGGTGGACCTACTTACGCAACGTGCAGCTGCGCCGGCGCCGGTCGCCGCCCAGTCCGGACTGGGCGGTATTTTTTGTTCAACGTGCAACGCGTAGGAAGTGTCAAATATGCTGCACGCTGCTCATATAAATTAGGCGATCGCGTCCTCGTGTCTTTCCACGAGCGCAACCCGAGGGCCGGTCAGTCCCTGGAACCCTCTTGCTAAAGCTGACATCAACAAGTAGGTATTGTTCAGAACTTCTTTAGTCGGTTGGCCTTGCTAACATTTCAGTTCGCGTTGCTTCTCAAAACTTGTCTGGTGATCTCGTTTCTCTTCGGCTCCGGCGAAGCCTGTAGCGAAGATGTCGGAGTCGCCGCAAGGGGAAGAAGTTCGTATTGATATGGCGAGCGTCAATCCCGACGGTGGCCGAGGTTCCTCTACCGAGCCGACAGCCACCGCCGTCACACAGCAGGAGTCATCGGTCGGAGCGAGCACTAGCGATGGCAACTCCATAAACATATCTCCCATCGAGGTCGTGACCAAACCTTCGCCAAAGCCCATGACCGGTCACGACGATAGTTTTTCCAGGGCTCTGTCGAGGACCGGTTTCTCCAAGCAGGCGTCGCTGCGAGGCAACGTTTCTCTGTTTTGGGAGGACCTTGAAGTGACCGTGCCTCCTCCTCCGCCGTCCTTAGCAGACCGAGCACGTGGCATCGAGTCGACCGGAGTGGAGAAGAAGATTCTGAAGAAAGGCAAGGCTTGGCAACAGTAAAGCAGAGGGACGAAGGGTTGCAATCGTGTCAAGTGCTTTCCATTGTAGCATCGATTCTGAAGTAGCAAGGTACATCTTATAGGGTATCATCGCCATTGATACACAAAAGGCTGAGAGCGACTTGCAGAGAAAAAAGTGGCTGCTTGAGGTTTTCCTTTTTATTGTATTTTCCCTAACTCTTTGAATGGAACAGTTACTGGTTTGAGTGCTTGATGGCCTACTCTGCTTGACGTGATGAGCGTGAGGTTCTTAATTTCTGTTGTGGCTCTTATTCTGCGATACCTGCCTGTGCATACTCTGTCAAAGAACCCAACGCTTAGCATATTGCCTACTCCTTCCATTGTGATGCATTTTAGGCACTGCCAGCTACCCCAAGTAACGCAGACACCAGGCAGCTGCCATCCACGTGATCACGCTGTGGTTCATTTTTATGCCAGAAATTTTTCGAAATCTTCTCTCTTTCCTTTTTGTTTTGCAGTGAATGGCAAAGTGGAGCCTGGGCAGCTTGTTGCCATAATGGGCGCTAGGTATGAAAGAGACTGTGCATGGTTTGGGTTTGTCGATTCTTTGGTTCATTCAGAGTACTTTCCTTTTTTGGTTATCTTATTTATTTGAATGTTGCATTTTCCTTCTGTGGTTTCTTTTGTTATTCAGAGTAGTCTGAGGCCTTTGTGGCTTCTTGACTGTTTTTACTCCTGTTGTAGCATTCTGAAATGTCAGCGTTACCCTGCCTGAAGGATAGGTTCTTTGGCATTGTCAACCAAGTCCTACTTTATCAACTTTATCTTCTGAGGCTTATCAAAATCTTTGTTGATTCTTTCTTACTGCCAGTGGTGCAGGCAAGACAACGTTTCTGAACGCGCTCTCCGGGCGCACTTCCGCCAATCTGATCGTCCAGGGAACATTGCGGATTAACACGACTGTGGTCTCTCCATATGACATCAAGAAGATCTCGGCTTACGTACAGCAAATGGACTTGTTCTTCGCCACCCTGACCGTGCGAGAACACCTGATCTTTCAGGTTCGTGTTGTTCATTAAGGAGGAGGAAAATCGCCTTGATTGAAAAATCAACTAAAAAACATTTGAGGTCGTAATGAGGCAGCCACTCCTGCCCCCACGTGATATTTTCGGTAATATGCGTTCATTCAGGAGACTTTTTTTCTATCTGCTTTCCATGTCAGAAGGTGGAATGTTAGTAGAGCTGCTTGTGCGACCGTGACCACATGCATGTTGTGTGAAGTGGACCTGTGTGGGTATGTGGCTGAATAAATTTTGAACTCCACTCAGTGATGTTCTCTTTTTTCCCTCTTTTCAGGCTCTTCTCCGAATGGACAATCGTCTGCTGGCAGATGACCGGATGGAGAGAGTCAATGAAGTCATTTTGGAAGTAGGTGGATGGAATGGCTGCCATGGATGGACGATATTGACATTTTAGTACCTCTTTAGTACTTAGCTCCGTCTCTTGTGACAACGCCAATGTCTATTTCTCCTTCCTTCTTTCTCTTTTTCTCTTTCTTTCTCTCTCTCTCTAGCTTGGCTTGACGAAATGCCAGAACACGCTCATTGGCTCGGCAACTGGATTTCGTGGCATTTCGGGCGGAGAAATGAAACGCCTCTCATTTGCATCCGAGGTAAGCCATCAGCCGTCCTTTGTGGTAAAACTCATAATCCAATTTCATCACATTCCTGACCAACCCGCAAAAGAAATAATGGTTTGAGGAACGTTTCTTATTGATAAAATGAGAAAAAAAGTGAAATTAAATTTGGAAAATTGAATAGGGGTATTGTTTATGCTATTTTCAACACTTAATGGCAGAATGGCAGAAAAAAATCCACCATTTCTTCGCTAACCTTCGCTCAGTGTCGATCACAGACAAGAACGTTGAACCAACCTTGCATTCCCTTTCTTCTTTGTTCTTGATAGATTTTGATGGACCCTCCCCTGTTGTTTGTGGATGAGCCGTCGTCAGGGCTCGACTCCTTCATGGCTCAGAGCGTTGTCAACTCCCTCGAGGACATGGCCTCCAAGTCTGGCCGAACAATCCTCTGCACAATTCACCAACCGCCATCGGAAGTCTTCAGCATGTTCAACAGGTAAGCGCTATTCCAATTTGGCCCATGTTATCGTTTTTGTAACAGGTTTTTTATCGCCCAACAGTGCAGAGCTTTATTGACGTTTTACTCCTGGCATGGACTCTGTGTTGTTAGTGCAGTGTTTGGAAGTTATGTTTTCCTCACTGAGATTTTATTAGACAAGATTTTCTTAGAAAATAACCTTTGTCCTCCCTCTGGTCTGCTTGAACAGGCTTCTTCTCTTTGCTGAGGGAAAGACGGCCTTTTTGGGAAACCGTGACGATGCGCTACCGTACTTTGCTGAGTAAGTAGTAATCGTTGTGGAGCAGTTTTGAACTGAGACATATTTTTGCTTTGGCTTGAAGCCTTCGATGAAATTGACTTAATCACCAGCTGATCGCAAAAGGACTTCTTCATTTCCCTCAGGTTGGGCTATCCTTGCCCGTCGAACTACAATCCGGCTGACTTCTACATATACACACTGGCCATTATTCCGACGAAAGAAGAGCAATCACGTGAGAGAGTCAAGGTAACTTGTTGAAGGACAGTGTGTTTGTAAAAAGGTCAACGACTTCTCCTTTCAGCTGTGCATTCGAAAAGGCTGATCATGATTTGTCTTTCCTTGTTGAGAGGTGGTTTGCCCTTATAGAGAGCATTCAGTGTATTGCAATGCATCGCTGTCTCTGCTGGGTTTTGCCACTGATCAAATTACCTCTGCTCTGAGGTGGTGTGAACACCAGTTTCTATATTTGCTTTTCTCGTGATGTCGTGTAGAAGTTCACCGATGCCTTTGAAGAGAAGCAGAACGCAATGCTTGCTATTGAGAATGCGGAGAGAGAGGTGAGAAACAGGGCCAGTCTGTTTTACAAAACTGCTTTCCACAAGTGTGGCTGTTTTATTTTGTTATTTTACTTGTCGAAGAGAAAACTGCTCTTGGCAACTTTTATCATCCAGGCTATATCTTGAACTCAATTATTTTCCGCTGACCTGTGCATAGATTTAAATTTTTTTGGTCGTTTCTTTGTCTTGATTGACAGAACGAGCGTGCACCTCTGAAGGTAGACATCGAGTCTGCTGTGTAAGTACACTTTGACCAGAGCATTGCCGATTTAAGCAAGCGTATGGGGCTTTAAGTCTTACCTGAAATTACTCATATTTTCATCACACTTTCTTCACCAGCTTCTGGCAGAACTCTCTCTCTCTCTCTCTCTCTCTCTCTCTGTCAACATGTTTGAAGGTTTCCTGTATTCCTTTGAACTGACATTCTCATCTCCTACTGTTTTAATTTTGAAGTTGAGTCAGTCTGCAGCAAGAGCATTGAGGAAGTTTACCTGGTTTGACATTTGCAATGTTTTCAGTTACTTTGTTCATTATTCTTTCTGTTTTTTTTCTTTTCTTTTTTTTTAGTGAACAACACGGCGAGTCAAGGCTGACGCAGTTAAAGCTTGTCATGTGGAGAACTTGGCTGACGACCAAGCGAGAACCACAGCTGACCAAGATCCGCTTTATGCAAACCATCGTTAGTGGTTGTATTGGGGAATCTGGCCTTTCCGGTGCATGAAATGAAATTGGGGAAGAGATTGTGTGCAAATGAATAAAAAAGGAGGAAAAAAAAGGCATTCGTCTGTTTTCTTGTAATCAGGCCACACCATATATGGATGCGGGTCCCTTTCTTTTTTCATGTGATGTCCCTTCATTAGTTCATTCCTTGTTGTCGTTTTTCTCTCTTCTTCAGATCATCGGATTGTTCGTTGGTCTTATTTTCCTCCAAGTCGGTGGAGACAAGCAGTCAAGTGTACAGAACGTCTCCGGAGTGCTGTTCTTCATCGTTATTCAGCAGTCGTTTGGCACAATCTTCGCCGTGGTTCAGGTATGCAAGCAAGCTCCACCCCTTCACAGGCAGTTGAAAATGCCTTAGTTTGCAAAAAATTTAAAAAAAAAAAAATTAAAAGCAAAGTTGCTGTGGACAATGTGAAGCAGTCACCGGTACTCAAAAGGTCATGGTAACGGCAGTTTCTCGCGATTGATCGAATGAGCCGTGTGTAACATCTACTCGTGATCGATCGTGGTCGACGGTGGTTCAGTGTTAGTTGCATCATGAGTCGAGGTAGTTGTTGCCACTGCGATGGCAAGAAGAAGGGAGGAAGGGTTTTATGGCCAGCTGAATAGGGTATCGACAATGGATTTCCTTTGGCGCCCAGGGTGCAGACAGAAACGAGAGTCGGGTGTCTACGAGGCCAATCGTTTGCTGGGTGTGCGGAAACAGAAGGCAACCTCGCAGTCTGTGAACAAGACTGCGTATCTATAGGCTGGTTGGGTCATTTGGTGTTTTTTTTTTGTTCGTACCTTACGGCATACGGCCTACTGCGTGAAATGGGAAGGTTACCCCTTCTCTTCCTCTACATGGGAGGCAGAGGGAGATATTGCGCAAGACCTGATTGAGTACGTCAACGATGTCTTTATCATGTCATTGTTGAAGCTTCTGTGCATCGCTCAGCACCAACTCCCCTTCTCTTTCCATCTCTCTGGCTTCTTCCAGAGAATTCCGTAATCCACCTGACTCTCCTGACGAGGAGAGTTTGCAGTTAACGGCGGACAGACTGTTGGCAAACCTTCATTCGTCACTATGGACTTCACATAGGCCTGGGCGCGTTAGGTGCCCGATGGTTTGGCCAGCTTTTTTCCACCTGTTTTCTCCGAAGCCTGGCAAATGCTGCGTCAAGGGGACAGAAGCGCTGCGAGGCCGATTATTTCCTCGGGACTATCTCTTGTGGCTGGACATGCACGGCCAAGGGCGAGAGATTAGAGAGATCACTCTGAAGCATCATGTATGGGAGCAAACCGGTGCGTACGTGTGGAGGCAAGGAAAGGCATACCAACAGCCTTGTTTTATTGAGGAGGAGGTTCTACCAACTTTTACGAAGAAAGTGGTTAGCAGAGTGTAAGATTCTCCCTCCTTCCCTCTCTCTCTCCCCCCCCCCCCCCCCCCCCCCCCCCCCCCCCCCCCCCCCCTCTCTCTCCCCTCCCCCCCTCCCCCCCCCCCCCCCCCCCCCCCCCCCCTCCCCCCCCTCTTTCCCCCCC
>JAOWAR010081547.1:0-12514 GCA_028571005.1 Clathrina lutea | reverse complement strand
GAAAGGAAAAGAACAATCTCTGATCCGAGTTCTATTTTCTTATTTCAAGAGAATTGTGCTAATCTACAAATATTAAACTATGATTCCTGAAGGAATCATAGCAACCAAGCGAAATAAGATTTCAAGGTTCTGACAGGAAAAAGATAAACTTGGTTTTTTTTGTCTTACACCCAACATGGGTCTTTTCCCTGACTGAAGAAGAAGTATAGTAAAGGAATTAGGAATTTAGAAAGGAACATCCAAGGACTAATGGGTGTGTCAGTCCCGACTCTATCTACTACCCTGTCCACGGTAATACTTTTTGGGACATTATTTGATCTTGGAATGCAAAATTTATTAAGATTCGAGATTCATGCACGAGATGAGATTTGTCTAAGGTATTGGTGTCTCTCGACGCCATGTCAACCAGTGACACCGGGTAACAGAGTTAATGAACACCGTCCAAGACGATCACATCCCGCAAGCTGTAGGCAGCACGCGTTTTTCGTCACCCTCGACACCCTTCTTCCTGTGCAACAATGAACTCGACCAGGAACGGCCTGTACTGAATGAACTTTCGCTTGGAAAGGAAGAAGGCTCGATTTGAATGTTCAAGCGAATGTTTGTCTCTAGTATTCTCACATAACCAATAACACTTGTTCTGGTTACACGAATCCGTTTGATATAATCCATCTCAGAGAGAGTTAGCAATACTTTGTGTTGATCAGGAGAATTACTGTGTTTCTGATTTAACCAAGGGACCTATTGTGAGAAGCATTTATTTGTGGCAGCTACAGGAAACAACTTAGACTACACTTCGAATTGATTAAGTACTACCAAAGCCAACAGGTTATTGTGAATTTGAAAGGCTATTCGGAAAAGTTATACTCACGATCCTTTTAAAGGGTTTGGAAAAGCTGCAGAAAAACAAACACAGAATATACCTTCTGGTCGTGTGGAAATCCAATCGGCTTTTACAGGAGAAAACAAGTTTTGGGGGCTAGAGCGGGGCATCTGTGGTTCAATTCTCTTCGCAGGAACGACAATGATGATGTGTTAACGAGAACGGTCGGTAGAATAATGGACGATGTTGTCTAAATGTAAGGTGTGTTAGGAAATGAAACCTGATGCGGGATAGTCACATGCACAATGTAGAAACCCTAAAGCGGAGAAGTGAATACCTACAACCTGCATTGCTTGGGAATTGGACTAAGATAGAGCCGTAGTGAAGAAAATGAAAGGTTTCGTCTGGATTTAGAATTCTCTACAACGGACAATTACCGCAGGGAGAACCAAAAGAGAAGAGAAGCGAACGCCTACAATTAGCATTTCTTTGAAATAGAACAAGATGTAGCTGGGTGGCTAGAAAGCATGATACCTGCGTAAAAGACTCGAGTTTGGTAGATTCGGTTTGAACGTGAATAGACTGGACAACGCCCTTCAGATTTGATTTTACGGTTACACGATTCAAGGATTACAGATGGTGTACAAAGCCGTTCCGGCACGATTTTTCAGGGTTACAGGGTAGAAGTATTATGAGGGATTAGGACGAAGAAACCCTTCAGAGTCGATTTTGAGGGTCAATGGATTGACGCATTATGGATAGCAAAAAATGTCCTCCAGAGCCGATTTTTAAGGGTTATAGGATTGAAGCAATAAGAATAACGAACCAATCCCTTCAGAGCTGATTTTTGGGATCACGGGTTTGAGTGATTACGGATGGCGAGCAAAGCCGTTCAGGTACGATTTTTCACGGTTACAGGGTAGAAGTATTATGAAGGATTAGGACGAACAAACCCTTTAGAGCCGATTTTTAAGGGTTATAAGATTGAAGCAATAAGGATGACGAACAAACTCTTCAGAGCTGATGTTGGGGACCACGGGTTTGAAAGATTACGGATTGCGAGCAAAAACATTCAGACTCGATTTTTAAGGGTTATAGGATTGAAGCATCATGAGGGGATTAGGACGAACAAACCCTTCAGGGTCGATTTGGAGGGTTGCTGTATTGAAAAATTACGGATGACGTACAAATCTTTTCTGAGTCCATTTTTTCAGGATTAAAGTATTGAAGCAATAACTTATGGATGGCTGAGTTCATTACCCAAGCGATTTTACCTAATGTCAAGCGTTTAATGTTTTTATCAACTCGATTAAAGTATCATCGTTATGGCTTTTATGAAACTCTGCGTCCAGAGGGTTATCTTTAGTATAATGTAGAATTTTTCGTCTTTTAAATAAGACAGGAGCTGGTTAGCGTTTTGTCTGTTGTGAAGTATTCTACAGCTGTACAATTCGGCTACACTGGTCACATTTCACAACGATTGTGAAAATCTTAGAGATATAAATCCGTCGACTTTAGAAGAAATGTACCCTGAAGGATAACTTGTCATCTACCTAAGTCCAGGGCTGTTGGTTGCATGAGACTAAATGGGTAAATCTTTGAAAGAAGTGAGCTTTAAAACCATAGTTGAGTCGGGTGAAGTAAGAATGAAAAAGTTTCAGCTCGGATGAAACGAAACCTAAAGAATTGAGAGTGGATCACCTGTAGAACTCTTCGTGGGATAGGAACAAACTATGACTAATCTATACCAGACGAATTAAACGTCGAGACGGGTCAAGGGGTAGTCACCAGACTTACCCCGCAGAAATCTTTCTCACAAGCGCTTCTGTGTCAGCGTACATGATGTATGGACATTTCAATGACTTTCCGTGGTTGTTGGAGACTCGCAATGGGTAAATAAGCGAACTATACCTTAAGGGAGAAGACAAGGAGTCCCGTGTTCACGCACTAATGGCACAACAGCACACTGCGAATATCACCGAGAATTATTAAGACTTTGCGTCTTCATTGAAGTGATGACAATGTCTGTGCCTGCACCTATATGATGAAACACTTTGTGGATTGATCAACGCAAGAGTGTGCAAACAATACTACATGTAGGTAAACGCTCAGAACCTTTGGGATACGTCTTTCTACACAAAATGGAAACACCTTACTTCACAAAAATGGAAATACGTAAACAAAAGATTAATCGTCGATAAAGATAAACAAAGTACAAAAGATACATTAAACATTGGTAGCTACATTCATGAATCTTCCTTGCGGGGCGCTCACGAATTTCTACAGATTGAAGCTGGTCAGGGGCTGCGACCCCTACTCACCCACGCGAGGTGTACAAAGTATACTAGGATCCACGTCTTTCGAGTTGGAGGGGAGAACGAGAGGAAAACCAAAATACGTCAAAGGCGAGATTTAGTAGTTCGAACCGTAATGACCAGGTTTAAAGCCAAGGGTGAAGTAGTTTATCGAGAAAAATGAAATCCTAAAATCAGCGTAAATCGTGTTTAACCACCAACCTAAAGCAATTCAGTTTCTCCAAGTGCTCTAGTTGATAGTCTGATAACATTTCCCGCGTCTTATTTAAGCATTCAGATGCCAACGGATAGCCATTGCGAGCCGCGTGAAGCGAGGAGGGATATTCCAACCTTCAGAATGGTCTGCTACCGAGATTTTTTGAGAAGTTGATGGGTTAAGATGAACGGATAGGATAATGAAATCGGAACAAAAGCATCATCAACTCTGTATCAAATCGGTTGAGTAGTTTGACAGAAGCTGTTTCTCTTTATACCACCAGCATCTTTCCCCATTTTTGATGACTTTGTGTCTCCGAGGCAGAGTTCCACTAGTTCGAACGTAAATTACGAGCCTGAGATCTGAACAGTTTCGGGTAAAGCGAATAGCGAATAATTCGGTTAAGTTCAGTGAGAGTCAGATAACGTGAGAATAATAGATGCACCGAGGTTTTGAACAAGGACGGATTTCGGTTGAACGTTTTAACGGGATACTGTTGTTGAGGTTATTGAATGGTGATTTTACAGTTCCCGAGATATCACACTTGAGCAGTATTCGCAGGACTGCTGCAAGACATTTTCAGTTTCCAGCTACATGCTCGGATGCTCCTTGCGAACCTTACACGAATTTCTACAGATCGAATTTCACCGGTCAAAGATCAAAATGAGAAAAGTGCGGGTTTCAGATAAAGTGAGGGTTGTTCCATGCGAACCCTTCACGAATTTCTATAGACTGAATTTCGCCAGTCCATGATCGAAGTGAGAAAAGTACGGAGTTTCGGAGGAAATGAGGATTACCGTTCCCGAATACTTTGTGAGATACCCTGCAGTGACTGCCAATCTAAATGTATTGGTGAAACAATTTGATCAATGGTTGATTGTTTTTCAAATGGTGCGGAAGATCAATGTGTCCGCCGGTTATTTAGGTAGGGACGGCGTTTCGGACCTTCGAACATATTCCTAGATTGTCGGCCATCGGGATTACGAAGAGAACTAAAACTCGAGAGAGAAAAACCTCAAAGTGACCATGAAGTGACTCTGATGAAAACTGAACGTGAATGAAATGTCACTGACATTTTCCGGTCAGATCCGTACAACCCCGGAGGGAAGAGCATGAAAGTAGACCGGAAATCGAGTATCTTTAGGGTATGATCCTTGTTCGAAGCGGAAGAAGTTAAGGCAAGCTTCTCGATCCTGGGGAATGAATTTTTAGGAAATAAGGTCACCTAGGAACGGCTGATATTTGCCGACACCCTGAGCGTGTTTTGTCGCGGGATGGTCGTGAGCCTCATGAAGCACCGATTGCCATTCTTTATGCATACCTGTTTTCAAATTGAGTGGAAGTTCGCTGTAGTCCCCCAGTTATCTCCGCAGGGAGAGCGTTTGCAGGACTTTCGAAGATATTTGTTTTTCGTCGGTCATGGTGATTACGAAGAGAACAGTGCGTTGATGCATGCCTGTTTATTTTTCAAATGGAGCGGAAGTTCAATGTGTCCGCCGGTTATCGAAGGAGATTCGCAGGACTTTTGAAGATGTTCGTTTATCGTCGGTCATGGTGATAAAAAAAGAGGGGAAAGAACCTGAGAACGAGAGGTGATTTTGAAAACGCTCGAAGAAAGCTTTGGAATATTATGAGACCAAGGCTCGTCGAGCTGCTTGGCATGGACGCCCACGCATACAACGTATCTGCGTACTCATCTGCAGTTCGGCAGACTGACTATAGCTTGGGAAATCATTGAACGGTTGGCCAAATTTTCAAATCGGGTGATAGAAGCCAGATGGACTTGTAGTCCTGTTTGTTTCGAACGGAGAATTACTAGTACGGTAGGCGAGTATTTTTCAAGCGATTGAGGGTTCGGCTTTCGAAGAAGGCTTTGAGAGCCTAGAAGCTGGAGATCGGGGTTGACCGATCTTTTGATTTCGAATAAGGTAGAGCTTCGGTCGGATAAGGGAGGATTTATTTTCGAAGAAGGTAGAGTATCGATCAGAGAATTACTTCGGAAGCTGGTAATCAAGGCTTTCGGCTTTGAGAGTCAAGGAGTTTCGATTAGAGAATTACTTCCGAAGCGGGTAATCAAGGCTTTCGGCTTTGAGAGTTTCGGTCGGAGAACGGAGGATTTCTTCAGTTTGAACCTTTGATCGACAGAGAAGCGGGACTGACCAATCTTTTCGAAGAAGCCTTCGATCCGCGACGTGTTTAAAGCTCGGCTTTCGAAATGGAGCTTTGATCAACGTCTGGAGAGAAAACCTGGTGATCGATGGAGAGGTGGGGTGTTCGGAGATCGGAGAAACAGGGCTTTTCGATGGAGTTCGGTGAATTTTGAGCAGTCGACTTCGAGGATTAATTCTTTTTACCGAGTTCTCGATAAAAGCTTTTGAGTATTTCGAATGTGATGTTTTGCCGAGTGTGGAGTGTTTTGTCGAGGGTGATGACAGAAGCCGAGGATTATGTTTTGCCGAGGGAGTGTGTTTTGCCGAGTTGGAGTGTTTGTCGAGGGTGACGAGAGAAGCCGAGGATTATGTTTTGCCGAGGAGGTGTGCTTCGCCGAGGGAGAGTGCCTTGCCGAGAGAGAGTGTGTTTTGCCGAGTGTGGAGTGTTTTGTCGAGGGAGAGGCGGGGCGTTCGGAGAATGCGGGATTATTTTCGGGGTGGCAGAGAGGGGAGGATGCAGAGTAAGACTCGAATTTTTTTCAAGGGAGATCGGAGTATGGGTGAGAACGGGGTGGTGATCGGAGAATTTCCGTTCCTTTTAAAATTGAATTATATCAATTAGAAACGTCACCAATGAAAATTAGCGAAACATTTTGCGAAAAAACCTGCGTGATAGGTTAGGCAGTTAGGATACTAGGATACGAGATAGACGGTTAGGATACGCATGACGGTTAGGATACACACATGGTAGAGGATACGCATGATTTCATATGACATCATGCGCATTGTGATGTTACGTGATGACGTCACTGTAGCGTCATAGTGGGCTCGGAGCTCCCTAGCAACCAGCCCGTTGCCCGGTGGGCCAGAGCCGTCACCGACAATACTACTCATATCGCAAATCAAGCCGATGCATGAGAGAGGCTAGCACAATGCTCGCAGGTTGGCTGTGACATTCGTATGCAAGTCGGCTGATCTTGACCAGCCACCGTTGAAGGAGTGGAATAACACTTAGGTGCAGGGCAATTTTTCACAGTCAAAATCAAAGTCAGCACCAACAGCAATGCGTAACGCCCTGCGAGGAATTGCCAACAGCCGGTGAAGCTAATTTCACTGGAAGAGAAGTTAGACATGCTTCTGAGCTGTACGTCAAATCAGGTTCAATCACACTGAGCAGAAACTGGCGCCTTGCCTGAATGGAAAGCTGTCTACGCACACGCTTTAAAGCGCCAATTTTGCTGCAAACTTTGGCCACAGGTGAAGCGACGTGATGTTTCCATGTTAGGCGAATCCTCGCGCCTGGCAAGGCGCATCCGACTCACGGGACGCCATTTTCGACTTCCAACAGATATCAAATGCTGAAAAGAAAAAAGTTGCCTTGATTTCTTATGTAAATTTACAGGTGGTCGGATTTCGGGAGAGTGGTATGCCACATGGAGCACCTTTGGAGACGCTACGCGCTCTAGGCGGTGTTGCCTTCAAAGTGGAATACTGCAGAGCAATCTTGCCAAAAGATTGAACGGCAGCAAGCTTCGAAGACTCCTGTCAAAGAGTTAGCAATATGCAACGCAATCAAGCAAGTCGCAAGCCTAGAGTGAACAGCGACTGAGTAAAAGTAAAAGTAAATTATGCTGAATTAAAACTGTCAGAATTTGATGGTATAGCTTTGCGCTGAGCGTCGAAATCCTTGAGAACGTCATCGGAGAGGAGAACCTAAAACCACGATTTTTCCACCCGCAGTCATCATTGCGTCAAAGATCTCCAGAATCTGGCACGGAGAGAGTAGATCTCCTCGCCAACCCAAGCACTCTGAGGACTTCACGATCGGCGGTTTATACGGAGCCGCTTCAAAGTAATGGTGCAAACTCCCTAACCTTGGTAAAGTATGCTAGCGTTAATAACTGCCGTGGTTTTGGCTGGTAAAAGGGGGACATGTGTGCATAAATTTCTTCCCAGAGGTTCAGGGAAGTTTGGCCTTGTGTGGAGTGAGGGAAGAATATCTGTGATTCGCACTTTGCCTAACTTTGCGCAATCAAGATTACACTGGAGCGTGTCCTTTTCTTTCCTACCAGACGTTCGTATTCGGTTCCTGTTTGTGGATTGAAAATAGCCGACACCAACAATTTTTTTCCGGCATAAGGCTGTAAGTTGGCCTTTCCTGATATTTGAAAGGGATTTTGGGTTTAGTTCGGCCACCGGATGCTAGCCTCTAAACCACGGGCACCTCTCCTCCAGGCAGCAAAAGGATCACCCCAGTATTTGGCGCTGGTTGGAACTTTGCACGGTCTGCCACCCCGTGGCGTCGTAGCCGCCGGAGAGTTCACGTGTGAGAAAGGGAAAAATGACGTAAACAGCGGGGTTCAGCGGATCAGGCGGGAAGCTCAGTTGGTAGAGTTTGCGCCGGACTTCTAAATACCCGGGCTCAATTCGAAGTTTTTTTCCTTCTTTTTCTCTCTCTCTCTCTCTCACGTTCGCGGAAGTTAGTGATACGACCTGATTATTATCACGCCGGAAAGATACACGCTCCCGTATACGCACACCACTGTGCATGCTCGAGGTCCCGAATCTCGACCAAACCTATAATGACTGCCACTCATCACCAAGAACGGATTGGCCATAAGGGCTGTGCATTGCTTAAATTTTTGGTCATGATATTATAAGACTTTTTTGTCACGAGTATTTAGGTCCAGACGCTATTTTATGTTTTGTGCTTGCGAAATGGCAATGAAAACACAATGGAAGAAGGAGCCGTACCCAAAGTTACCGACTCATCGCCTTTCGCAAATGTTTGCAGCACACAATCAAGGCATACTTTAAGCTGCAATTGGCTCTCACTCCGGTCTCTCAATAAACAGTGATGAGTGAAAAAGATCAAAGGGAGAAGAAGTAGATCACTGAAGGTCCTTCGGTCATTGTATTGGGTCATTGTTTTTGGGAAAATCACAAGGATTGAAGTCGCCTTACGACGAGCTTTGCGGGCGTATTCTTCATCGGTCATTTAAGACATTTAGTCTATCTGAACGCCTAGGTGGGGAGGTGGCAGCTGGTAATCAAGCTTCCCAGGCTCCGGCTTTCCTGTGGCTTCATTAAGAGCGCAATCTCGACATTCCCGATCAGGAGGCTTCCGCGCAGCTTTCGCACGAACAGGTACAAGAAAGGCTTGCCCGCCGACGATCCATCTTCGCGGAGAACATCCGTCAGTTCATTCTCCGTGTTTTTCCGAGTTATAGTCGCCAGTAAAAGCGTATCAAAGGAGCTCGACTTGTTCAGAGAGAGCTAAAGTGGCTTTCCACGTGTCTAGAGAACTTCGGTACCGTCGTGAGCAAGATGAAGGTAAAGGCCATTCTGCTCATATCGCTTCTCGTAACGACGTCCGTCTTCCGGCCCTCGACCCCGTTTGCTCAAAGATCGAGATCGAGGAAGCGTTCACCCCTTCGCTATAGAATGCTGGTACCAGAACACGATTCCTATGATTTACCTCGACGTTCAAGCAATCCGGTTATCGGTGAGCAGATTTCAGTGATGGCGAGCGCAAAGAGGTCACCTAAACCTCTGGCTCGACTGCAAGAAGAACTGCGTGACCTTTTGCGGGAAGAAGACGCCGTACTAAGGGAAGCCGTTCGGTTGGAGAGTGGGGCTGAAGATCTTGCAAGTCCGCCTGCCTCTGCTCGTCGAAGTCCGAGGCCAGTTCATGACAGGGTTTCGAAGAAGTCGCCAAGACCGCCACCCGTGACAGAAAGCAGATACGCAGCTTCTGTGGACAGGCGCGGAGCTCATTTTCAATCATTCTATATTGGACACAAACGGGGGGATCGTCCTCCTTCGGTGAGCCAAGCTTCATCCGGTAGAGATGCGAACAAGCATGCGTCCGAAGCTCGTCCACCAGCGCCGGGCAGACTGGACCCGACTGCCGAGTTTTTCGAAGTCAAGAGTAAAGCTTATCGGATGGAGAAAGGTGAGAGGCTTGCGATCGCGGACAAGCAAAACGCTGAGCAGCGGCTTCCCCAAGAGTTTAGTGCGGACAAGAGAGACGCTCAGCTCCCCGCCGACATCGACGGCGACAAGCGAAGCGCTCTGCCAAGGCCCCCACCAGGGTTTAGGGGGGGCAAGAGGAAAGCTCAGCTTCTCGTAGATATCGACGGCGACAGGCAAAGCGCTCTGCCATCGCATCCCCACGGGTTTCCTGCGAGCAAAGGGAAAGCTCAACTCCTCGCCGATATCGACAAGCGAAGTGCTCAGCCAATTCCACCACCAGGGTTTAGTGCGGACCGGAGGAAAGCTCAGCTCCCCGCCGATATCGACAGGGACAAGCGAAGTGCTCAGCCAATTTCACCACCAGGGTTTAGTGCGGACCGGAGGAAAGCTCAGCTCCCCGCCGATATCGGCGGCGACAAGCGAAGTGCTCAGCCAATTCCACCACCAGGGTTAAGTGCGGACAGGAGGAAAGCTCAGCTCCCCGCCGATACTGACGCTGAAAAGCAAAATGTTCATCACTTCACGGTCAAGGGGATTGCTGCCGACGAGCCGAAGCCACACCCTGCAATCCGTGCAGGTTTATTGTTGATGACACGGGTGGATACCTCTGGAGAATGATTCCAGAAACGGCTAGCGCTAGTCGTGGGGTGATGGATAGTCCGATAGCAGAAACCATGAGGAGTGAGCTGGCGTTCCAGAAACTGAGACTATCTGTTTCTGATGCCAAAGGCATTAAATATCCGTAGGGTTCCTGTCAGTGTAAAGTAAATTCAGTCTGATATGCAACTGAAGCTAATGTCTCAGAGTTTCATGGCTGGGAAAGAAGGGGGTGGGACAGAGGGAGAAAGAGAGAGAGAGAAAGGACAAAAGATATGTATTTTGCTCAAGACACATTTTGAATTTCCTCAGTGAGTGGTACGGTGCTAAATAAGCTTCGACTGAAAGTACAGAACTGCATGTTCTACTCCGAAAACGAAAAGATTACAGTTCTTTGACAACATGTGAAGTTGTGGCAAGTTAAGTGTTGGATTTAGAAATCATAGTTCCTCGATGGACCACATGTACACCTTTTCACGGGAGATCTTAACATTTCGTGTCAAATGGCGAGTTAGAGCTCCTGGTTTGTCGAACTAACCAGTTTATAATTGTGATATAACGCACAGACATTGACATGCCTTGTCTTGCCAGGAAAGTGAGAAAGTCATGCTTTACTTCAAAGCCTGACTCACTGATTTGTTAGCGCTCTTTTCTGTGTGTAGTTCCGAGTTTGTCAAGGAAAGAAGCCTGGAGAAGTGTGCTTACACATCGAGAAAGCACCGTGCTGTGCTCACCATGTGAAGAAGTTACAAGATGGAACCCGTCTACTGGTTCGACGTGGTGATTGCTTCTACCAAGGATACATCAAGCGAAACTTCAACCTAAAGCTTGCCAATCCAGACGCTGATGGGAAGCAGCAGGCTGCTGATCAAAGTTACCTCTTCATTTGCGCTTCGGGGAAAATTTGCTTTCAACCAGTCGGAGGGAATCTCCACCATTCGAAAGGAACTGGCCAAGGATGATTTCAGACATGCAAAGCGGAGATGTAGCGTAATTTGGTGCTCGCACCCAGAGAAAGGCGTCTTGCAAGCGTTCTCCGACGGTTCTCCAATTGCAGGCGTATGCTCGACCACTCCTGGCAGAGCCCAAAGAGGAGATAGACGCCGAGGAAGAGGTGGACTATTCTCAGGATAAGGTGGTCGATTATCTCACCGACCTGTAGAGAACCCCCAAGTGGCAGATCGGTTGCTAGGCAGCAGTACCTTTAGCCTGTCTGTTTTCCTCTGTTTTTGTTTTAGTTTCCTTACAGAAGTACAAGTTTGCTGGCACAAACAGCAGCTGTTTATACTTCCTTATCACAGTTGTCGTTTCTCGTAGTTTCCTCTGAGGAAATATTCTGGGCTTGTCATAATGGCGTTAGGATGTCAATATTGTTTGATTAGAGATTGGACCCAGGTAAGTGAATGGGGAAGAAGTGTATTTCGAACAGGAGATAGGAATTCTGAAAAGAATGTCCTTAGCCTATAGAAAGTATCAGTCCCAAATGTATCTACCACTCTGCCCACGAGAAGGTTTCTATAAGTTCTTATTCGATCTAAGAATGTAGAATTTATGACAGTTCGAAATTAATGCACGAGACGAGACTTGTCTAAGGTAGTGGTGTCCCTCAATGCCTTGTCCACCAGTCACAAGGCGTAAGGGAATTAACAAAAATCGTCAATTGCAATCGCATCCCGCCAGCTTCAGGCAGTGCAATGTTTTGCTCCTTACTCGAAAGCCTTCTTCGCGTGCAACTTTGAACTCGAACACTGGAGCTGATACTGCATGAACTTTTGCTGGTAAAGAAAGAGAGCTAGATTTATGTGTTCGAGCGAAAGTTTCTCTCCTGTACAATATGCGGCCGAGAAACTGCCAAGGCAGCTCTGTGATTTAAATGAAAATTGAGGATTAAAAATAGTAATCAACTTGCACATTGTAACCGAAAATATTTTTACTCACAGCGTAGGGTCTCGACTCTCGACCTCGTCGGTAGAACAGATAGTTTCTGAATGCAAAATGTTCATAGTCATTTTGCTGCTGTAAATCAATGTGCATCTGGCGTTAAATTCTTCCTTGCGCATGCGTCGCAGATTGTGGGTCAGTCTCTACTGACTGCTAAAATGGCACTCCGCTGAGATGCGGTATTCTTTCTCCTCAGCTTTATCTCCAGGTTTTTATTATTGGCCAAAGTGTTCACAGGGTTCAATCGTACAGCGGCATATCCTAGAACCGGTAGGCGAAGGGTATGCACATGTATGTGCCCTGACGAATTCAGATATCTGTAACAAGCAAAAACGTGTTGCTTTACCCGGATCGGAATCGCTGCCCCACCAGCCGGGCGGCCCGAAAGCGACGCTCGCCAGCGACGATCTCGAAGGCCGGGGTGTGGAAGCCTTCGTTCCGCCGCGCCAGAATCGGCTGCAGAACGCCTTTGCGCCGGATGGATTGAGCAAGCTCGCCCATTCTCTCATCGTCGAAG
>JAOWAR010081436.1:0-12519 GCA_028571005.1 Clathrina lutea | reverse complement strand
ATTTTTAAAATTCTGAGGGGCCAATTGTCACAGGATGGAAGTTATGATATCACAATTCTTTAATTTGCACGACAATGATGGAAGCAGAAATTTAGATTCATATTCACAGCAGTCTGCACGATCCGCCTGAAATTTTTCCTTGTGGTTCCTGTTGGTAATCGACAAAAAGGGTGTTGGGGAGTTTTTGAAATCGTATCCAAATGTTCGAAACAGTGCACACAAGTTTGGAGCGGCGGCCCGGAGGTTTGGCAAGCCATAACAGGATAATGAGGTTGAAATTGAAAAAAGTGAAACACTCTTTTTTCGCGCTTCTTTTGTGCAACACACATGCCAAAAATTGCCTCGATTCATAAAGAGATGGTTACATTGAGTCCAGATGTCTTACTTCCATCATTGTCGTGCTAAATAGTGTTGTGATGTCATAACTTTGATTACGTGACATCTGGCGCCTCAGAATTTAAAAAAAGAAAATCCATTGAATAGAAGCTTTTCGAAAATATGTAATTTGTTGTGTGGATGGGGCGAACTTGTGGGCTAAAGTTTGGACAAAAACGCAGTTGGTAGCAACATCCACAACGACCATCCAGGACCACCTTAAGGGGTCCGAATTCTTCATTTACACAGGAATGGGCATGCCCCTTAAACTAGGAAGTGAAGGAGGTTGAGCTTCGCCGGTATATTTCCTGAAAAGGCGAAAGAAGAAAAAAGCAGGGCCGTCAAGTAGGGATGGCAAGCTGATGTTTTTCAGGGGTGCCATTTATTCAAAAACTAAGAACAATTGCTGCAATGTGTACATCTTCCAAGTCCAATCATAGTACAATTATTATAGCTTTTGATACATTCACCAGTCTAGAGAGGTTCAGACCGTCTGTCAAACATGTGTGGTGCAAGGCCACAGCGGATAAAGAAGCCAGTAGAAGGCTTGTGGAAAAGGTTAATCCATGTCAAAGCTATAGCTAGCAAAGACAGAAAGTGCTTCAATTTTGAAGAACAAAATGAAAAAAAGAGAGAAGTGACTAATTATGACTATCTGTACAGCAGCCTGGCTCATCAGCTCCACTGTTGTTAATTATGACTATCTGTACAGCAGCCTGGCTCATCAGCTCGACTGATGAACCTTTCTTTGTCTGACCAGCTATTTCAAATATCCTGTATATAGGAAGTCCATCTTGTCATCCTCCAGAGCTTTCTGCCGGACATCCTTGGCCATCTTTTCTGCTGATTCATTATTCCCATTGTTCTGGTTGTACCTTGGCGAGAAGATGGTGATCTTGAGCCCCATTCACTACCAACCTTGGTCCTAGGGATTAACAGTATTTCATGTGGCAGCGCTGGGCTCCTTGGTGTTGGTTCTTTGGTGCTTTGGTGTCTCTTGCAGACTTGCCAGTGCATTACCTGGTCCTCCATTGCTTTCAGCATCAGTGTCCAGTAAACCACTTGCATATCCCTTGCCTTGTTTTTCTCTGTTCTGAAGTGACTGCTGTGAAGAATGTCCATCACTTCTCATTTATGTCAGAACCATGAGGTGCTTCGCCATGAAGAAAATTCCGTTCAGAACTTTTAAACGATCCCGTACATTCCAATACAGGTCCACACTCCTTAACAAGTCACCCATAAACAAATAAACCTCATTGGCAAATAACTTTCTAAATGTCCCGACTTGCGCCCATAAGGAATGTACAGTGTATCTGGAGCATCCTCCATAGCAAATAATTTTCGATAACAAATAAAGTTCGACAACAAATTGCGTTTCACCGCAGGCCACGTGTACCGAGTTTCCTCATTAGAAAATAATCTCAGGAGCAAGCAACTAGCTGACTGTATGTATGGAGCACTTGGAGGGCTGGCGCTTTTCACACGCGATACAGCACATGACCACGCAAGATCAGTTGCGGCTTGCATTGTTTACTATAAAACCCTACGGACTTCCGCAAGGAGCCGTTCACTTTCACAATAGCTTCATTGCATGACTCAAAGCGAGTTCAGCGCTCACTGACCGTTAATGAAAAGATGGGAATCGTCCGTGCATGAAGGAGGCGAAAGCGTGAAGAGCATCAAAAAGAAAAGCCGCCAAGTACAATCAATTTACTCCATGCTTCGGCAGAAGACAGCTGTCCAGCAAACATTTAAAAGCGGGGCAGATGTGTGAATACAGCAATGGCCAGCTCTCAAAGCTGCACTACTGGAGTGGTTTACAAATGTAAGGAGCATTCGCCCACCAATTCCGGTCAACGACACCATGCTGCAGGAGAAGGCATTGCAACTAGGTGATTTACTGGGATTGAAAGACTTCAAAGCAATTCTGGGTGCTCTGACAGTTCATGATGTGTCATTCACAGTGAACAGCTCATTGCTTGAGCAGTACTTGGAGCGGAGATACTCGTTAGCAAATAATTTCTCTGAAATTTGCTCAGCTACCCTCGTTAGCAAAGAAAACTCGGTAACAAATAAAACCCGTTAACAAATAATTATTTTTAAGCCCAGCGGCTTATTTGTTAACGAGGGTAGACTGTATGGTCGAGGTCATCGGTCCAGTGACTTGATCCTTCTTCACCATCCAGCATTGATGACTCTTGCCAGTGCCTGCAGCTCTGGACCACTCTCTTTCTCTGTTTTGAACTCCTCTAAATTCACATGTGTGGTGACATTTGTTACCATCTTCATGTCTGAGTAAATCAACCATGCTTCTCCCAAGTATTCTTCAGGCGGATCCACAGTTGCATAGGGAAGTGCATCCGCAATAAGCATCCCTGGATGTACACCACTTTCAAATCAAAAGGTAGTTGCAGCAGCATTCTGTGTAGCCGAAGTGGTACCAGGTGGATCAGCTTCTGCAAGATCATTTCTAATGGCTTGTGACCAGATTCCACAAAGATGCCCATTCCCAGAACGTATTGCTGAAATCGTTCACACACAGCTGATGGCCAGCAGTTCTTTCTGTGTGCAACTTTGCTCGGTGGCTGACAAAGCCCTCGATGCGTAATGAGCCAGGTCATCCTTCCTGGATGAGGCACGCTCCAAGTCCATGCTGTGACGCATCTGCTCGAATACATGTAGGCTCAAAGGGCGTCAGCACAGGGGTGGATGTCAGCAGCGGCTTGATCTTTGTCATTGCAGCATCATGTTCAGCGGTCCAAACCCATTTGGCCTCATTCTGAAGGAGTTCTCACAGCGGTGCAATTATGGTGGAATCGTGCAGAAGAAAAAGCGGCAGATGCTGGACCATTCCAAGATAACGCCCGAGGTTAGCATCATCGACTGGCTTTGGCATTTGCACATTTATTATTGCCCCAACCTTCTCTGGGTCTACTCCGATACACTCCTGACAGAGAATACGTCCCAAGTACTTAACCGACAGCACTTTGTATTGAGGTGAAATGGGCGTTGTGACGCATTGCCCATCTCATGACCTCACCAAAAATCGATTCATGCCAGTCAGCTGAGTCTGCAGTAATGAGTATATCATTAGCATAGCAGTGGACTCCGAATTTTTTGCCAAATATCTTGTGGTTGTGTCTTTGAAGGACATCACTCACGCATCGGATTCCAAAGAGCGTTCGTTTGGGCCTTATCTTGCCCCATGGCGTGTCGAAGGAGCACCGTTTAGATGAACTTTCTGTGAGTTTGACGACCTGCCAAAATGCTGAAGACTGGCCAATTGATCACTGTGATGATGTGTTTACCACTCAGTGTAGAGTGCATGATTTCCCGGAGTCTGGGGGTGGAAATTGGTCTCTCGTGACCGCTTTGTTCAGTGGCCGGGGTCAAGACAGATGCGTAGCTCTCCAGACTTCTTCTCCGTTACTACCAGGATGCTCATCCATGGCGTGGGTTCAGGCTCATCTACGATGATGTCTTTCTGCTTCAGATCTTCGAGT
Organism: Clathrina lutea; assembly: GCA_028571005.1. Lineage (NCBI taxonomy): Eukaryota > Metazoa > Porifera > Calcarea > Clathrinida > Clathrinidae > Clathrina > Clathrina lutea. The sequence continues at coordinate 8,641 of JAOWAR010081436.1, read as the reverse complement.
GTTGCCTTGAGTTTCTCAAGCTTTGCAAACGGGAACTTCCTCCGTGGCTGCTGCTCCTGTCCCACTGATGGGCCAAGATGTATGTCATATTCTTGCTCCATTTCGCCGGATCCTAAGAATACTTCAGAGAAATGGTCAAGGTCTTTCTGCTTGTCAACACATTCTCGTTTCGGGGCTTCGTCGTACGCCGGACACTGGCGCGGCGGGTGTCTCCCTCCACTTTATCTTCAAGCGGACGGTTGGCTCCCCGATATGTCGACTAAAACGCGGTCGACAAGAGTAGTTGTAGCGACTGCTGGAAAGAAGGGTGTTTGGGCGAGTCCATTTGCGTTCGCACGAGTTCCGCAGCCTTGCACATTCTTGCTACCTTGTCGAGGTCCCCGACGTCCTCCCGCAGACGGGCCGCAGTAGTCTTTCTGGCAGTTGGCTGTTTATCCCCAGAACCACGCAGTCACGAATTAAGCTGTCTGCGGATCAGGGAAATCAAAGTGGCGAGCCTTCGAACTCAAGTCGGTGATAAATTTGTCAAACGGTTCGCCTGTCTCCTGACGGCGTGTGAGCAAATCATGTCTTCCCCTAGTTGTATTCTTCCTGAGCACGCAGTAGACTACGCTTTAAACTTTTCCTGCAATTTCTTCAGTTTCTTGCGGTCAGTTCCGTTGTTAAAATTGAACTCAGTGTTGCTCACCTCGTGGGCTGCGCTTCCGATGAGATGAAGAAACGTTGCGGCTTGGACCTCGTCATCCTGTTTTGTATGGCCAGTGGCTGTAACATAAACGTTGAATCTCTGCTCGAAACGCTCCCTTTCTGCGGCCTTGTTGCTCGCGAAAATGTTCAGCTCCTCCGGAGGCTTAATCCAAAGGAGACGCTAGCCATCTTCTGATACTATACATTTATATTATAGTTAGTTTATACTCGTTTATATACATTCTTGAGATGCTGGGAGCAGATGAGATGTTGTTAAGACTATGTGAGCATGACTAGCTTGGTGCGATATGTCACAGGTACGACGTTTTTTGAACTCGGTTAGATTCTTTATCAGGACGATGTCGGCAACTCCTGAACGTTCACCACTAGTTGTCGACGTCGGATGTCCGAAAGAAAGTTGAAAATTGTGGACGTTTGGCTTGGCTCCTCGACAGAGTCGGGACACATGCTGGGCATGTAGTGTGGCGATGATCGCATTGGCTGCTGGCGACACGGCAACTGAGGACTTTCGCCAGAGTTCTCTGCCTGCATGCGTCCACCTCGGCACTGTACGGCTCGGACTAGCATCGTCAACTAAACTCAAAGAAGCACACAGCACGAAGAAGTCATGGTTTGGTCAGTCGAACCATGGAATACTCTTCAAAAGGCCTTGTGGTTGTTTTCGGCAGTCTTAGAAGCTCGCCTCTGATATCGTTCCTTCGTATGAACGTACAAGCTTGTTCCGTTGACGAGAGCACTGACCGAAATAGAGTCATGAGGATCGATACAACATATTAAAAAAAGTGACCGCAACGTGAGGAAAACACCTCTTCCTGGTAACTGATCTACACTTTAGTCAGTGAGCTTTCTTTCCTTCTATCTTTTTCGTTTGTCAGCGGTGGGGTTGGCCTCTTCCTGCTGTTCGATGTACATTCTAGTGATCTTTTTTTTCTTTTTCTTTTTCCATGTTCCACATTAGGGAAATACACCTAAAGTCTCTTATTAACTGGAGTGCACCTGGAAAACACCTTCTGGGAAAAACGCCTCGCGGTGAAGTGCTCTTGCGTTGACGGACAGGCTAGGTATGTGATCTACTGCCAGGCCCAGGATGGGACCGTATCGGTCTTTATTTGGCTTTCTCTTTCGGTTTCAATGTGCGTGGGGCCCAGCCAATCGAATTTCACTATATCATTCCGCGGTTTCCAGCCTTAAGCTTTCTTTCCTTTGGCAAAAAGAACAGTACGAGGAAACAAGAAAAAAGTTCTGGAAGATCCAAAGCTCCAAACTTTTGCACCATCCAACATCATCGATCACAGCCTAAACATGCACACAAGTTTCGCACCCGCACGTGACCTGAGCCAACCAGAACGCACGTAATCAGACCACAGCTTGGTACACGTTCGAGGTAATTAGCCTAAGTAGTATTTCGCCTTACTGCTTTGACTTAGGGAGAGTCTCATAAGTTCGCACTTATTTTCTACACGAAGTCCATTTCGAACGGGGGGAAGGGTGTAGAGCCCGTGTGCGGATAGAGAATGCACAAATCGCACTTTTCCCGAGATGAGACAACCGCCCAGAGGAACGGCCAAATCGGAAGAGGCTACAGAGAGTGGCGGCATACAGCTCGCCACGGGGCTGCCCTCAAACAGCTCGCCACGGGGCTGCCCTCATACGCATGATCACATGTTCGCAGCCATTGCTGTGCCCATCGCCGCGGTGCCGCAAATCCGCGCCCAGAGGCTTTGCCCGTGACCACAAGCGACAAGACGCAAGTTGTAACTGAATTCGATGTTGCGGCGATGTTGCGATACCTATGGACAAACAAACAAACTGCTAACAACGCTACATGTCGGTCTCGGCATGTTGCAAGGCTAGGCGCTGTCACCATGATGTTGCCATCCTGTTTACAACCGAGTAGCTAGCTGCTGGTTTCAGAGCCTATGAATCACTAGTCCTTCGAGTGTGCGCTTTCTTCCTGGATGCGCCATGTTACGTCAGGCGACCTTGTTCGGAGGCTTGTGTCCTCGTCAAAAAGTCTATCATAGAGCCGCGAATAGGTACGAACACTTTGTTAATGCTTATGTCACGACGGAGAGGTGCTCGAAAAAGCCATTAACCGAAGCGAAGCGTCTGGCAGACATGGCTTGGCGAACCAGCGAGCCAGACACTGTGGAGAGCGTCCTGAAGGCAGCTGATCAGAGAGAGTCTGGTGCGGAGGCATTATTGACAGCTCTTTTCGTGCAACGTTTGCCAAGCTCAAGAGGCCCGAGCAGTAGATCTACTCCCGTTCCTGGACCTGCGCGTGGCCCTTGTGAGACGTCGTCGTCAACCGCGGGCGGCTCGCGTGATCATGAAGATCCTCGGTCTGAGCCGTCAAGTCGCTCTAGTCGAGGTGACGCTCTTGTTGCCCAGTTTCTAAGCGAACAAGTGGGCCTCTCTTCCCAAGAGCGATCTGGGATGCTGGTTCAAAGCGTGCGAGAAAACATCGTCTTCATGGAGTGCCTCCACCAAACCGCTGGTATTTCGGCCCATACCCCCATCATTCGGGTAGAGTACGAAGATCTTCAGAGGCGTGTGTGGAAATTGTCGAAGCTGAAACATGTGGAGGGAGACCTCAAGGAAGCTTTGGGTGAGCTGAAGGACACTCTTATGGAAGTCTCCTCGATCAAATAGCCACTCAGAATGTCGACATGCACGCTGTCGCGGAGTGCGATCCTGAAAGCGCAGTTGATTCAAGAATCGGTCATCAAGCTGAAGACTATCAAGAGAATCTCTGAAGATCTCCACCGACGCATTTCTATGCGTGTCCCAAATTCGACTTCGTTCGAACCCAGCGCCTGTTACATCCAACATCCGTGTCCTGTCTCTTCATGGCCTGCAGATAGATTGGGAATCAGCCGTCAGAAGGATAACTGAGGCGGACGATAATGCGTTCTGTGGTGGATTGAATCGGGGGGAGTTTATCCACTGTGCCCAAGCAATGGATAGCATTCCGGGAATCTCCCTTCCCTCGTTGCTTGAACAGATAGGAAAGTCTCCAGGAGCAAGTTGGGCTTTCTCTCACAGCTGTTCGCTTGCTCTTCTGGAATGGCTGCTGGTCCTCACTGTCGCCCGGCACAGTCTGGTTGTGGTTCTCAACCTGCACGAGAGACTGTTCTTGACAGCAAAATTGTCATGGATGTGCTATGCTTGGATCAGAACGCTGGGGAGTGTGAGGGAAGCTCCGCATGTGGCACTTCCAAACCTGTTGTGGAAAGCAGATCTTCACCGTATTGTCTGGTGCAGCAGCAAACCAAACCAGGACCTGCTCGAGGTGCGGGTGGACGCAAGGCGCTACATGAAACCTATCCTGGTCTGATGAAGGCAGTCACTGATTTTGCAGAGCTACATGGTTTCTCTGCCCAAGAGCGGCGCCGCACCGACACAGCACAGACAAGTGGAGTCTCACTAGGACAAATCAGGAGCCACCTGAAGGCCAAATTTCCTGACCTCAGCATCAGCAAATCTACCGTACTTCGGCTTTTGGTTGCCCCCAACACACATCGTTGCTCAGCGAGGCTGTACCAAGGACTCATCAACCTTCGTATCCCATCAAAGAAGAGTGATGCCACATTGTGCAACGCAGGCAGACTTGCACTACACCATGTCTCAGGTGGCATATGCAAACGAACTGTTAGGATATCCGCTGACGACAGGAACAAGATGAACGTTGGCACGTTGGCAGGTTCACGATACTTCCAAATTAGAAAGTTCTTTCCATTGAATGACGCTCCAAATTATGCAGACCATGATTTCCCCCTTGCCTGATGCCAAGATTGTGCAATCAGGGTACCTCGTCATGCACACAAAAAGTAGCAAGGAAAAGCGTCCAAGATCATCCAGTGTTCCCTGCTTGCCAAGAGCGGAAAGAGATGCGTATGGGACTCGCTCCAGAAGTCGATCTTTTGTCACCAGCACAAGAGAATCTGCATGGCTTGACTAAAGCAGACCGGCAAGGGAGACAGCACATTCGGTATGACAAAAGTGGTCAACTGTTCGTGTTTAACCGTGCACGCCGATTTCAGAAGTCGTTTAGCATGTCTCATGTCAACGACCTGTATCATTTGCTACACATATGAAGCTGTAGCTGACAACAAGAAGGCAGTTCTTCTGGTCACGGACAATGGCCCCGACTGGAACCCTCGCTCAATGCTAACGTTCTATGCACTGGTGAGATTGTGGAGAGACTTGCAACTGGATGAACTTGTGCAGGTGACCTACGCTGCAGGCTTCTCGAGATACAACATGGTTGAGCGGGCTTGGGCCCCTCTGTCTTGGCAGCTAGTATGGGGTTACACTCCCTGCCACCCTTACTGGTGAAACACAACCCCCGTGGTTGCATCTTGACAAATATGTCAGCAGAGCAGCTGGAGGAGCAGGCAAAGAAACCAGAGGAAGTGTTCGACAGGGCCATTGAGATTCTCGGAGACTATTGGAGAGAGGTAACCATTGATGGCTACCAGGTCTGTCCAGGCACCGTGAAGTACAGTGACATGCCGACACCCTATGACGACGCAGATGCACTAGATGCGTACCTCAAAGTTCGTGTGAAGGACCATCAAAGTCCTGACAATCACAAGTTCAGAAGGTTCCGCGAGGAACTTGTCTTTCCTGGGAAGCACTGTGCTCTCTGTACCTATGGGATGGAATTCTATCATTGCAGCAGCCAGGACTGCCAGCATTGCATGGCTCAGGCGCCTCGAGCAACCAAGCTACTACTGGCAGTCGTTCACTGCTTTGGGAATCATCTGCCAGCACCTGTTGAGCATGCAGGCATGCCTGCTCACTACCAGAGCTTGCTCCAAGTACTTGGACCTCTCCGACAAGCAGCACCAAACGCAAAAGCCTTGGATGAGGGACTTCCTTCCCTTCCTAAAGATGTGCTTTGCAAGCGTGGCTGTAACATGCTCCCTTTGTCGAGAGCTGGTGAACAGCGACATGACATCCTGTTCCATTTTCGAGCTCGTGAACAAGACAAGCATCAGAAATGATTGGAGAAGCAACGAAGGCATTATGAGGCAGACGATCAAGAACGTGGTGCTCCTCCAAAGGTGTGGCGATGCGGTTTTGGTGCTTCTTCCTTCACGGCTGCCACTCAACTTTGTATCAACTCTGGCGCAAAAAAGAAGCACAGCTGCACAAGTTGGCACGTGTACGACCCAAGAAGTAGTAATGTACTACTAGATATAAACTGTGTACCACGATTTACCATCTACAGCCTGTACAGTTGAGCATTTGCCTTCATCACAAACTTTGACTTCACCAGTAAGAGGCTTGAAGCATGCCTGGGGCTTGACATAATATGTGTGTTGAATAGTATGTTTTCAATAAGTGCGGTTCAGGTTCGTATTGGGGAAGGGGGATGGAGTGTAACCCTATGTGAAATGGATTTCGTATAGATAAGTGCGAATTTACGCGACAGTCCCTAAGGGCTCTCATAAGTGTGAGTTATTTCAGCTGTCCTCCAGGGGGGTAGGCAGCCACATGGGTAACGTCACTACTGAACGACTTAACTCGCCCAATCAGCAGACGACTGAAGCTACAGTTCTTGCCGCTCGTCACATCACTGTGTCGCTGCTGGGCCGCTATGGTGACACTCGGAGGACCAACTGAGACTCAGAATCAGTTGAGTTCAAGGTCAGAGTTTTCTTTGTTGGGTTATCTCCAAATGAACGCCCCCTTCTCTACTTTTACGACGCACCCTTGTGCAAGCTGGCGAAAGGGGGCGGTCTCATCATCAGCGACGAACTTTATTCTGGCGTGCGAGGCGCATTGTGAATACGAGTGGCTATGGAAGAGGCATGCATACATGCGCATGCGTAGCACACTTCGTTGAGCATGCGCATCATTTTAAAGTCGTGAGGCGTCGCCTAGCGCATCGGTCGGAGCCATATCGGGTGCGCATGTGCAGTTCGCCTATTGAGCATGCGCATAGATACTTCGATGGCGGAAAGCAAAGTGGGGCGTACAATCTGTTAGTTCTTTGCTTTGGGTCGTTCTGAAACTGTGCGAGAAAAAAAATGTCTATTCGTGGTCTCGCCGGTTGTTGTCGTCGACTCACTAGGTGCGCAACAGGGAAATAAGCGATTGATTGTTCTGATTGTCTTAGTATATTGGAGTTCAAGTGTTGAGAGTGCAAAGTGCTCTGTTCCCAATATTTTTCTGTTCCCAACCTCTTGTGTTTTTGTGGTGCTTGGACGCACTGTCTTCGTTGTGAGATCGGCAGTGTCTGCCCTGTTGTTTTTCGGGATTGGTGACGTATTTCAATTATTCACTGTTGTTGAATTTGGTGCCATAGAAAGTCTCCGGCTCTGGCTCATGTTTGACTGATGTGGTTGCCATTGTTTTACGAATCATCGTCGGGTCAAACTGACATTTATTGTTTGTCACCAAAGACGAGCCGCCAATAACTGGAGAACATAGGATGAAATTCAGTTCACAAGAAATTACACCAGTTTGGATTCAAACATAACCATCCAGGTGCAGTAAGCTTCTCGTGAAGTATGCGTTGATCGCACTATGCAGTAAGCTTATTGCGAAAGTACACATTCACCTTCAGAGTGTAATGAGTACCTTTTGCATGCCTGGTGAACGTATTCTGGGGAAACATTAAACAGCAAGGCTTTTCCGAGCGGTGTAAGAAAAAAATTCCATTGAAAGTTGTCAAGCATGAAAAATGATCAAACTTGAGCAGTGAACAAGAGAGAGAGAGCAAAATCTTTCTTAGTCTGGCCCTCTTGGCCATCCCTTCCAAGCTTCCCCACCTTGATGGCATCATGGTGTGGGTGCTTGTTTGAGGTGGATTAACAGACGGTCAACTACACAAGAAGGTAGGCAATTCGAAGGATTTCATTGAAAGTTGTCAAGCATGAAAAGTGATAAAACTGGAGATGAGAGAAAAGAAAGAGAGAGAGAGAGCAAAATAAAGACAGAGACAGAGAAAAAAACAGAGGCATGAAAGACGATGAAAATCAAATGTCAACCAAAAAAAAAGTCAAAGTAGAAAAAACCCGACATTGTCTACTACGGCTACGGGATGGCTGGTCACTTGTGGCGCAAGGAGAGGAAAAATGGCAGGCAAATAAATCCACAAACCGATCAGCAAGAGCACTTTGTTTGTAGGCAGGAGGAAAGCGAGAGAGAGACTGAGAGCGGAGTTCCTGGCTAGAGATTGACACACTGCAGCAGCCGGAGGGGGTGGTGGTGGCGGACCATTGCTGCCATTCCCTCCCCCACGGCCTTGCAGCTGGAACGCAACAGGAATTCGACGAAATGGAATTGTGAGCCGTGGGGGGCACCAGAGGGAGAGGTGCGTGCCAGGCGAGTGCAATCTGCCCTTTTCGCCCGCCTGGCACGCGGCGCATAGGGAGTGGTCAGGCAGGCTCACCGTCCCCTCCGGCATATAGTAGACATCGACTGTCCTGTCCTGATCGATCTCGTAGCCAGTGGCCGAGGTCGCCTTTGAAGCGACGAGTAAATGATGGCAGAGACAGCTCCATCTTGTAAAATGGCGACCTCGCCCTGAACTGTCTCCCCACTGAGGTCTGGCTAAATTTTCCTCATGAAAAAAGTCCCATGCTGGAAAAAAAAATGCCTCCCCCTCAAAAAAAAAAAAATTCACACATACACACACTGCATTCACAACATAAAAAAAAGACAAAACCTGGCTGCCACACTTGTATGCACAGGGTGGCGGTGCAGGCCACCACAACTCGCACAGTAACTCAACTATGCTGCCATAGGCAGCTTGGCTTGTTCAGCTACTTGGGAAATAATAATAATTATTGCTGCTTAGTGCTTCAGTCACCCTCACCTCGGAGTCTTCCTCAGGGTGGGTCTGTAGCCAACGCAGAAGCTCCGGGTTGGCGTCAGCTGGCTCCCATGACGGCTGCCAAGGCTCCCCCTCTTCGCTCAC
>JAOWAR010081326.1:0-12525 GCA_028571005.1 Clathrina lutea | reverse complement strand
TCTCTCTCTCTCTCTCTCTCTCTCTCTCTCTCTCTCTCTCTCTCTCTCTCTCTCTCTCTCTCTCTCTCTCTTCTCCCTCTCTCTCTCTCTCTCTCTCTCTCTCTCTCTCTCTCTCTCTCTCTCTCTCTCTCTCTCTTCATCATGTTTCCCTCTGGTTGATGCTCAATCATCAATATTAATTGGTTTAGCCGTTGCCAGCGCCTGCTGGGGATCGCTTCTCTGGCCTACGCGAGGTAGTGAAAGTTCCAGTTCAAAGCTTCTTCCCCCTTTTTTTTTTCTCTTTTTTCGTCCTCTCTCACGTCCGCTTTATTTTTTTTCTCTCAGAGCACACCCAACCTTCCTATTTTTGTGTGACTTTCAGATTCTGTAAGTGGACAGCCCTGGCTCTTGGCCAAGATTGACCCTCTGTCGGTTATCCCTAAATGAATATCTATAAGGACGAGGTGCTTGATTACTGTGGTCGATCACCGAACTCCAGCCTCACTCCGAAAGCCTTTCGAAGGCCAATGCTACGGTTGACGCCGGAAAAAGATACTACAGGGGTCTTCAACAAGCCTCAGCGGGCCTAGTGAAAACCCAAGGTATGTGCCAGCTGGGGAAGTGGTCTGTCTGTCCTGTAGTGTACATTGCTATGGCAGGCGACAGTCAGGTCAGAACATTAACAAACACAAAAAAGAACACATTATCCTGCACTTGGTGATGGCTTTCGAGGAGTCATTCTTTGCTACCTGATGGCAGTTTTGGAGAAAAGAGCTTCTTTCCTCCACACACCGGCCGTACCAGGCTGGATTCCACTTGAGAAGTTTTTTCCTTCGGCCCCGTCCTGAAAGCTGCCCGGAGCTTTGCAGAAACGAGGCGATTGAATCCACCACCAATGATGAATCCACACACTTCTGGATCAGAACCGGGCCAAAAAGGTGGGCTTAACATTTTTGCGAAGGCCTGCCCAGGTCTACGCGGCGAAAGATGCTGCGTCATAGTTTATTCAACGTCTTCACTGCGGCTATGTACGTTGATACGGCTTGATTGTTGATTCTGCAACAGCAGACTGCAGAACCACAAATCAAGCCGCATCATGTTGCGTCATTTCCGAGTAACCAAGTTAATAGCTGCCTTCACTCAAAACTGCGGGTCCACGGCTGCTCAGCAGATTAGCTGAAAAACAAACAAACAAAGTTTATGTTTAACCGTCTCTTTGATATCCCTGGCTTCTTCTTCAGAAGAAGCTTCGAGGACGTCTTGAGGAGGAAAGAGATCGATTCAGAAAAGTCGGTTCTCTTCATGTTCGCTCAGGGTCTTTTGCCAGATTTGTGCAAAAGTGGTAGTTTCATTTCCAACAATAGACAACATTCGGAGGTGTGCCAGAGTCTTGGAGCTAGCAAAAGCTCGATTTCCTGTTCAGATAGAGAAAGAAAGGGATCGAGATCTCTTGGCTTGTCATGCATATCAGCGATCATTCATCACACGCCTGTATGGCCAGAGACTTCATCAATAAATGCGGAAGACCCCTATTCAAAGGAAACGGAACTTTCCGCGAAGTTATAGACACGACGGGCTTTGGCTTGGCTCGCCATTCCCAGTCTTCTCTGTTCAATGAGACTGACATAAGAAAGAGCCCAGCGTACAGGATTATGATGGACCAGTTTCTGCTGAGTCGACACGGTCACCTCGGGATCAGGCTCAGCCCTTTTGCAAAGTCATTACAATTTTGACCCGTCAAAAGAGAATTCGCACGAAGAAAGTTCTAGAATATTCTTTTTAGATCAGCAATGTTTGAAGATCATCAACTTTCTGGCATTGAAGACAAAGCTCTAGGCGTATCTTCCAGCAGAAAGGAAAGTTCTGGCATAGAAAGTTATGACGGTAGAAGTGTCAGTTCTGCTAGTTAAAGACATGTATTGTATACAAGACACCATCAGCAAGACACAGGGGCACAACCAGACACGAAGGAAGGCGCAAGGCTATTACAGGAATCACAAGAAGAAAAAAACAAGGTCAGAGAACAGAATCAGGAGGAGGCGAGGCCAAGAGCTGCGCTGTCCTCCAGTCCCAGGCTGAGGATCTTTCGCCAAGTGCCTGGCAATCGGAGATCCACCGACCTGATGATAGCGAATTGGGTCTTCATCTTCACCCACCCACGGACGACTGAATAGGACTTGTCCCTCTTCTCCGCCAAACGACTCGCCAGACGCTTCTGATAGGCATCGTACTCTCTATGCAGAGCACCGTCTGTGGAGCAGACGAGAGCTATTTTGAGTGAAGCATCTCAGACATTCAGTTGCAATCTGTTGGTTCGTAGACATTTGCCAGCTAGCCCTTACGGTAGTGCGGGCTTCCTGTAGACACTACCAGGAAACAGTCAACTTTAGATTCCCTCAATGAGAGCAGCAACAAGTACAGGAAGAAAGACGAAAGAGAAGGAGAAAACGTTTCGCCCACATGGCTTCTTCAACTCTAGAAGAAAAGCAGAAAGAAGGATAACAGACTTTATTATTGTAGGTAGGTGGTGACAGGAAAGATGAGAGAAAAAGTGTCAGATTGGGCGTGAAAAGAGAGGCGAGGAATAGGATGTGAAGCGAAAGGTGAGGAATCAGGTGTGAGAAGCTTAAGAAGGGCCAGTAGGTGGGAAAGTGGAGAGAGAAGGTGCAAACCATGTAACGCTGCCGCAAACCAAAACCTGCAGAAGAATGTCAACACATGTACAATACAATGCCAATTCGGAGGCCTAGCCATAAGTGGCGGGTTTTAACATGATAAATTTGTGTAATTTCCCCAGCCAATTTCTACAAACGCTGGAAATCCTAGGCTTATACTTAATGCACTCTTCATTGAGTGTCCATGTTTCCCGCTCGACTTACCAAGTTGCTGGCTGACGTCCGTAAAACTTCCTCTCAAGTCACTCAAAGCTGACAACCTCTGCACCCACCAACGCTGCCGTCTGCAGGTTTTTTTCCTAGCCAGTTTGACTTTTCGATGACAGTGGCACGGTCGGTGGAGTCGAGGCCATGAGGGTTTGAGGGCTCCCATGAGTCTATCGAAGTGGGAGACGCCCTCCTCCTTTCTTCACTCGGTGTACAAAAATCTTTACGCCCTATATTTTAATTTAGGTATAGGCAAAGCATTTTTTTTGTGTGTGCCAAACGAAAAATGAGAGCAACTCTACCGGCTCGACCGGCTAATCGGAGCCCTTGAACCCTCATGGCCGCTATACCCCGCCGACTATGACGATGAAGAGCGTGATCACGAGAAAGAGAGAGAGAGAGAGAGAGAGAGACTCTGGCAGAGGGAGAGACGGAAAACAGAGAATGAGAGAGAGAGAAAGAGAGAGAGAGAGAGAGAGAGCATGCAGTAAGCTTACTATAAACCGCGTCGGTTGTACTTCGCAGACTAGTAACGGGACGGTCTACCAGTACGATCTGGTGCGTCCAATGATGTATCAAAAACAACTCATGACATTGCTAAACTGCACTGATGATGAGACCCGTAGGTACTCGACCCCGGCTTAACAACACGCATGCTTCTAGGTGCAGCCATGTTCTTTTTTTTCAATTTCAAGGCAAACGTGCCCTGACCGTGGAGGCGAACGATGGACGCCAACAGGCTAGGCCATTAGCTTTATGTTCGTACGCTCATCCAACCGAGGCCATGGGCGGGAAGACTGTTGGTAGTACTGCTCACAGTAAACTGTACTTAAAGAAAATATAGTTTGGATCGTGAGACGGGGCAAGGTACTGCTGATGGCAATGCAGAAAATTATGGCGTCAAACGGTACGCGGCCTTTGTCTTTGGTGTTTGAAAAGAATGATACCGGCAAATACAGGACAGATCCGACTATGAAACAAGCCGGCCATTGTGTGCCACTTTCTCGGGGTCAAGGCCTAGGAGGAAAGTCTGCAAGACTGAATAGCTCCCATGCAATCGGGATGGTTTGTCAGTAAGGCAGCTTGGCTCGGCTCTTCGTGACTGGAACTGTCGTAATGTCACCAGACAGTTGCCCAGTGTGACTCACTATCACGTGTGAGGATGAGACCAAAAGAAAAGGACACACGGAGGGCTGGAACCTGCGGCGCCATCGCCTCAGGACAGCCGGAAAGCTACGATTGTAACTGCTCTACGACTCCGCCAACCCGCAGCTCCACCCGTGAATCAACCCGCAACTCATGACTTACCCGGGAGAAAAAAGAAAAAACTGGTCATGTACATGAGGGGCAGGACGGGGCTGATCGAAACCTGACACGTGGTCTATAAGGGTCCTCCTGTACCGGCCCTAAGTTGGGACGACCGCTACAAGTACCTCGGTACGTCGGTCGGCTTTGACGCCAAGCCAGACTTGGAAAACCCGCGAGGACTTACGGCGAACGAGTGCGACAAATCTGCACATCGGGTCTATCAGACTGGCAAAAGCTTGCTGCTCTTAGGCAGTACGCGATTCCAGTGCTTGACTTTCCCCTCCCGAACACTGCTGCCGCTGAGAAGTGGGGTGAGGACCTCAATCCGTTCACACGACGATCCGTGAAGAATTCCCTAGGCCTTCCACAAAGAACCGCCGTTCCCCTCTTCTACACGGCGTAGGAATCCGGAGGGCTTTGGCTCACATGCATTCGAGAATCTATTTCTGTTTTGCAAGTGGTCCAAGTAGTCAAGACGTTAGTCAGCCGTGATTCCGCTGTTAGCAGTATTGCACTCCAGCAGTTGGATGAAGTGATCGCCAAATGTGCTGGCGTCAACGCTCCCACCAGCGCTGAAATGATCGCATTCCTCGATCAACAGCAGCCTCCGCCTCACCAACGAAACCACCCAGGGAGACGTCAAGTCAATCTGGAGCTCGGTGCGAAAAGCGGCCAACAATATCGGCGCGCAATCTCTCTCTTTCTCCTTGAGGAAGAAAAAGGCGATTGGTTAAAGTTGAGGTTGGACGACGAAGGTGACTCGCCTCTGCTGTCCTCAAGGCAACTTCGAGGTTACTTGTTGAGGTGGCTTCGGCAGCGTCTTGGCCGCAGGTGGCTGAGAAGGTGGAGTGGCTTCGGCAGCGTCTTGCCCGCATGCAAGTGGCTGAGAAGGTGGTAAGCCTTGAAGGACCAGGGCAAAGTTGTGCAAGGCGTGAGCTGCTCTAGCTCTAGCTCAACCCCTGAATCAACCTGCAACTTGTGACTTACCTGGGAGAAAAAAAAACGATCAAAGCTCGGAAGCTCATGCACTAGTAGCCCAGTTAATGTAACGACTCTACAAAACTTAGTAACTGCCATGACTCTAATGACATGTTGGTGTAGATTACTTTCACACGGGCATTATGTATTCAGGAAATTTACATGTACATGTACAACGCCGGTAGCTGACCAGTGGTGATGAATGACCATTGGATGGCCTCCATATGCGCTTGCTAGATAGCCACCTCTTCTGTAAAACTTGTCCTTGGAATTTGCACATGATAACACGATTCCCATCGGATGAAGTCGTTGGATGAACGGTCAGTGCATTTCAGAGCTGCGGGATGGGTAGGAACTGTTGACCAAGTTGGCAGGCCGAAAAGCATCTGCGCCGGGCTCAGACTGAGGCTGCGTGGGGTGTTGCGAAACTCCATCAAGCCCACACAAAACAAATCCGCATCGAGGTTGCCACCCCTTGTGGTCTTGCTGACCAGATGCTTCATCGCTTTGATTGCAGCTTTGGCTGTTCCGTTGGACACCGGATTGTAGGGACTGCTGAAGACGTGGTCAATGTTCCATGCCTTACAAAAGACGGCGAATTCCTGCGACTTAATTAAATTGCGGCCCTCCATCCGTGGTAAGCTTTGCTGGGATGCCCACATGCACCATCCACCTTTTGAGAAGGAGTATCACTTGGGAAGATGTAGCTCTGCGACCACACTTGTCCACACAGGGCCATCAGATCTGGAGTGTTTGTTGGTGAACACCAGAAACTCATTACCAGCGAAGTGGAAGAGATCGGTCGCTGCCAATTCAGAGGGGCATTTCGGTGGGACATCCGCCATGAAGGGCTCTCGCTGATGGGACGGTAGCTGCTCAGCATATGCATCACAGGATTGCACGGTGTTCCTGACATCGTTGGTTTTGTTGGGCCAGAACACGCACTGGCGGGCTCGACGGAGAGTGCGTGTCTGACCCTGATGAGATGCGTGAAGGTGCTGCACCACCATAGACCTCAACGGTCGAGGGATGACTAAACGGTGGCTCAGCATGACAACACCCTCACAGATACTCAAATCCACGTGCACACTCCAGTACGGGTGGAGATTCTCGTCCAAGTTCTCCTTGTGTTCAGGGAATCCCTCACGCACCACTGCTGCTAACTTGCGGTACTCCTGGTCATGCTCGCCCTCTCCGCGAACCCTTTCGGTATGAAGATCCAGAATGATAGGGTCGCCAGTGTCGATGTCGCAGCTTAGAACCTCTTGGAACACAAGTTGACAGTGTTTGACTTCAGTCTCACCAGCCAAATCTTCTGGAGTAGGATCGTCGACAGGGTACTTCGACAGGCAATCAACGACCTGGTGGTTAATCCCCACGCGCCACACTGCGGTTAGTTGGTATGGGGCCAACTTCTTCTTCATTCTGACGATCCGAGGGTATGACAATTCATCAAGGCTCTTAGAATTGAGAATCGGCACGAGGAAACGATGATCCACGATGACCTCAAAGTGCGACCCGGCCAGGAAGAGACGTGCTTTTCTCACGGCCCAGATAACCGCGAGCAGTTCGATTTCCGTGGCGGAATGTTACCTCGACTCTGCTGCCGTGAGATGCCGGGAAATACACTGAAGCAATCGGCACTGACCGTCAGCCTGCTGCCGCCACAACGCCATGCCAAGTCCCCGCGATTGCGCAGCATCGGTCTCCAGACGGAAGGCGCTTTGCCCATCATACGCCGCCAAGATTCGCGGGTGCGTCAACTCATGCGAACGCCTTCTGATGCACTGACTCCCAGAGAAAGGCGGCCTTAGGGAATAGCAAGGCCCTGGGAAGCGACATCGGCTCAGTCAAACGAGGTGTGAACACCTCGAACGGCTGCACTAAGCCACAGAAGGAGCGAATGTCTGTACGATTTGTCGGTGTTGGGTCCCTGATGGCCGACATGAGATGATAACTGGGGGTGTAGCCCTTGTCCGATACTCGATAACCACAATAGTCCACGGCAGGAGTGGCAAAAGTGAACTTTGCCTTATGAAGTGTAATACCATGTGCAGCGCACCGCTCCACCACTTCCCTGACTCTTTGCATGTGTGATGAAAGCCCTCGATCGTAACCAGGACGTCCTCCACCACCTTCTGGACATTAGTCATTCCCGCCAACGCTCCATCGCCTCGACGGTTGTGTTCGTCCTCCGCCGAGACCAGCCCAATAACGTTACGCTGAAACTGATAGGCACCGCATGGAGTTAAAAACGTTGTGACTTTGGCGCTGTCCTTGTCAAGGGGCACTTGCCAATAGCCATGTCGTGAGTCCAGGGTGGTAAAGTAGCACGTGCCTTGCGGGATGGCTGCCACCGCTTCTCGAGGAATTCTTGTCGGATAGGCAAATCGTTGTCAAATCGACAGTTAAGCGAGGCTCTGAGGAGTCTATCTTCGGCATGATGACCATGGGATGGCACCATACAAAGTATTCGCCGACCGGTACCCTCTCAAAAATGCCATTTTCTCCATGTTGTCTAGCTGTCTCTGAACAGAGTCTCGCCAGCGAATTGGGATGGAGCGCGCCTTATACAATCTGCATGGGGCTACACCGTCAACCAAATCAATGTGCATCTCAGGGCCGGTCATCGACCAAAATGGCTCATCCGAGAAGGCTGACGGAAAGTCGCTGATGATCACCTCCTTGATAGCTTCAAGGTCGCCCTGAGACTGGCTGGAAGATGGCGACGGTGAGCCATGTTGATTCAACACCTGAACGTGCCTTGGTGACGGGGGCTGAACGTCGGTGTTAAGAGAAAGAGACGGCCCACCTGCTCATGTATCATGCTGGCCAGGAACCGAGACTGAGGCCAACCAGCTTCGAGCAGTGCATTGCCAAGCTCAAACCGGACTGGTGACAGGGCCAGTGGATCCACAGGGGCGGCGCTGGGCATGGCCAGCGACGTGCTGATGATGGAGCTCCCCGAGCGGATCATCGACAGCCATGCTTCGCTGAGGGGATTCCGTCTGCCTGGGAGTGACAACTCCGGACAGAAGGTGTAACAGTTTAAAAGGTAGATTTTCTCGTAAGAAGTCAGGAAAAACAAGAGAGAGAGAGAGAGAGAGAGAGAGAGAGAGAGAGAAAGATGTCGAAACACACAGTCGAAAGATGAAAAAAAAGAATACTAATGGTGGTGTTGCCTAGTGATAAAAGGTTAAGTAGGGTGACATCTACTGTTTGTACATGTACGTCAGATGGGCACTGGAGGTGGAACAGTCACAACAACCCCCACTTAAAAGCAACAAGAAAAAGAACAACCCTTTATGAAGCATTTCTTGTAGGCAAGTAAAGGTAAAAGGTCTTGGCCAACTTCATTTTTCAAATATGCTTCGGGTTCCCAGATGGCATCATGATAGCCAATCCACTTTACCAAGTACTGGCGACCCCCGTCCGTTATCACGATGTGCAAGAATCTCCTTCACAACAAAGCGTTCATAGCCATCTATAGGTCTGTCATTGGAGGTGGTGGATCAGTATCGCGTCCTTCTACCACATTCTTGTGATGTTTCTTGAGAACGGCCACGTTGAAAACAGGATGACATTTTAAGTGGTGGGGTAAGTCCTACCGGAACGCATTGAAGCCAACTCTTTCAACCGGAAACGGGCCATACTGATCTAGGCCGCAGCTTGTCACAAGGCCGATTCCTTGATTCTAGCGTGACCAAGAATTCTCTGTGGACCATGACCATATCGCCAACATTTAAATCCAAGTTCTTCCTTCTTTGGTCACTGTACAAGGCTTGACGAGCTTGAGCTTGTTAGCTTGTTGACGAGCTTGTTAAAGCATCCTTGGCAGCATGGATGGCATCGTCACTGAGACGAAGCTAGCGTTGGGTATGCTCTGCCACCAATACCTGGCATCAATGAGGGACGAGGGGGTAAAGGGATGTTGGCCATAGTTCAGGCAAAAGAGGGTAAAGGGATGTTGGCCATAGTTCAGAAAAAAGAGGGTAAAGGGATGTTGGCCATAGTTCAGGAAAAAGGGGGTTTCACCGGTCGAAGCTTGGCATGAGTTGTTGATGGCGAACTGACAGAGAGGAAGAAGGTTGTACCAGTAAAACGTTATGTGGTTGACGAAGGCATGAAGAGTTTCCTCAACCACTCTATTGACTCTCTCCGTCATGCCATCTGTTTGAGGGTGGTTTGCAGTGCTCATTTGAAACTTGCTGCCAAGAAGAGAGAAGATTGCAGAACACTGCCGTAAACCTTGGATCCCGACCTAAAACAATAATCTTACTAAGTTTGTGGGCCGATAAAATGTGGTTGACATACAGACGTGCTGCTTCCTCTGTTCCAAGAGTGGCCGTTGAGGGAATGAGGTGCACATACTTGGTCAACCGGTCAACAAAAGGGAATAAAGCATCATTTCCCTGATCTGTTCTGGGTAAACCCATGATGAAGTCCATACTTATGGTTTCCTAAGGGCGTTCAGGCACTGACAGAGGTTGTAACAGACCCACCTTCGTTCGTTCAACCTTGTTTCGTTGACAGGACTCACAGGACCGTGCAAACTCCTTGACGGTTGTTCCCATTCGTGGCCAGTAAAAATGTTTGGCCAGGTTCAATAGTGTCCGATCCCTTCCAGGGTGACCAACGGTAACAGAATTATGATTTTCCTGCAAGAGTTTTAGACAAAGGGTTCCCCTTGGAATCCACAGACGAGCAGGACTGGAAGTTATCAGGTATAACCTCTGACAAGTTTCGGCCCAGAGGTATCGCTCGTGAAAAGAGTCTCGTCTAGAAGACACCAGCCGGTCAATGACGTGGGATAAGTCCGGGTCATCCTCATAACCTTCGCTTAGACACTTGGCTTCTTCTGGATGAAAATCCAATGACAACTCCAAGTTGTTCAGTTGGGCACCTGAATCCAGGTGTCGTGTTAGGGGATCTGCAGTGTTCAGCTTGCAACATGGTGAACAGAGAAGTGAAGATCAGACAGGAACTCAACCCACCTGGGTTCTCTTTGCCGCAAGTGCTGTTTAGTTCTCAAGTAAACTACAGCTTGATTGTCCGTGAAAAGATCGAAGTGTTTGAACAGATACAGTCGTCAACTGTAGAGAGCAAAAAGGGGTCTCCCTCTCGGCAATTGTGTAATTGCGTTCAGCTACAGATAATTTTCGGCTTGCGTACGCAATGGGGTGCCAGCCATCGTGCATCTCCTGTGTCAGTACAGTTGCAATGGCTAAGGCGCTTGCATCGGAATGCACACGGAAAGGCTTAGACACATCGGCGAGACGAAGAACAAGGGCTTGGCTGAGAGGTGACTTCAATCTGCTGAACGCCTCGTGGCGTTCCTCGTTTCAGAAAAAAACGTCCTTCTTTCCCTGTAACTTCATCCAAGGGACTTGCGATCTCAGCATAGCGTTCTATGAACCTCCGAAAAATATTGGCAAACTCAAGAAAACTCCTGACTTGAGTCACTGACTGAGGTCTAGGCCAGTCGCTCACGCTTGCAGCTCGCTCGGGTCTGGGGAGATGGTGAAGCCAGTTAGGTGGCCAAGGTAAAGAATCTCTAAAGCGTCCAAACTGCATTTTGCTGGCTTACAGTAGAGCTGATGATCACGGATAGTTTGTAAGACCAACCGAATACGCTCCATAATCTTTCCAGTTCCGGCTAAAGATCAGGATGTCATCGAGGTAAACAACGACGAAATTCCGGGATTAAAGGTCGCAAGATGTGGTTTGTCAGGAAGGATACTTTCCTGAGATTTCCTGGTTTGACACTCACACAAACTTCTTCTTTTATCACTTTGCCGAACTGAAGCTGATTATTCTAGGAGTGGTGAATTTATAGCTTACAGGAAGGAGCTAGAATTATAACATGGAGTCGGAAATCTGATATCTAAACATGCCTGAGTGGAAATCCGATATCTAAACGTGGAGTGGGAAATCCGGTATGTAAACATTATCTCGCTGAGTGGGCGTGTCTCAACGACACTCCCCACGCAAAAAAGGTGCAGTGACACTGAGCTGAAAAGAAAAGATGGAGAAAGCAGAAAATGCAAAGAAGCTTGTGGTGCCTTAGGCTTAATGTCAGTATAGAGAAGGTGATAAAAGCCTTTGATTGGCTTCATGAGCTGCTGTTCGGGTGGATCGTCGAAGCTGCAGGTCCTCAGCTGCCGGCTGCTGGCTGGCTGAAGCGTGATCGGCTGTAGACTGGTGTTCCAGAGGGTAGAGGGCAGAGAGAGGGCGTTGGATGACGTTCTTGTTGGCCAGTTGAAAGTGTGCGGAACGTATCTGGCCATCCCTACTTTCCGAAGCTCAGTAATACGGCCCAAATTCCATGCTCCACGGGCCGTAGTGTCATGGATGTGGACAGCATCGCCAACGCAGGGTGACTGGACCATGGAAGATGGTCGTTGTTTGTGTCGTGCCCGATGGGACTCACGGAAGCTGGCGAGGTACTCATTTTTCAGGTGGTCCAAAAGCCATCAAGCAGTTGTTTTCCTTTTTTCGGCGAGGAGGTCCATTGCTGTGTTGTGCCGGGGGTTTGGTGTGAAGTCGGGGTCGTCTTCGGCGAGTGAACCTGGGACTCCAAGCGAGACGTGCGACTGCAGGAAGTCGGCAGGTGAGAGAGTAGGGCATTTTTCTTCTGATGGCACATAGAGTAGTGGTTGTGTGTTGACGACAGCTTCCTCTTCAGTGAGGATCGTGTGTAGTTGATCCACTGTCAGACGAGCAGTGCCAAGACGTTTATGGAGACAACGCTTGATTTGGCCGACCATCCTTTCGTACACTCCACCCATCCATGGGGCATGGGCAGGAATGAACCGCCAGGTGATGCCAGCATTGGAGATGTAGCTCATGACACTTGGATCATGGATGGTGGAGGACCAGACGGTGTTGAGATTGTCATCGGCGACCTTGAATTGAGGGGCGTTATCCGAGAGTAGTTGGGGAAGTGTGCCACGTTGAGAGATGAACCTTCGGAGTGTATGGAGGAACTGGTTTGCAATGAGATTCAATGCAACCTCGAGGTGGACCGCTCTGATGGCGAGGCACGTGAACAGAACCACCAACACTTTGCCCTCACCAGGTGAATCTGTGCAGTATAGCAGACCAAAGTAATCAACCCCAGTGTAGGTGAATGGTGAAGATGGGGTGACGCGTTCCGGAGGCAAGTCAGGCATTGGGGGCATGTTGTACGAAGGGCCTTGGTAACGGTGGCAGGTGGCACATTTGTTCAGGACCTTCTTGACAGTTTGGCGACCATGTGGTACCCAGTAGCGGTGGCACAGCTGACTGAGGGTGTGAGGTGGGCCGGAGTGGTGCAGTTTTGCATGAAGGTCTTGAATGACCAGAGTTGTGAACAGATCATTTGGTGGTAGCAGCACTG
>JAOWAR010081215.1:0-12527 GCA_028571005.1 Clathrina lutea | reverse complement strand
ATTCCCTCTTTTCTACTATTTTTTCTCATCTCTTCGTGTGTAATTGTCAGTTATGTGTCTTTTTCCCGTCCTCTTTGTTTCTTCCCCTGAAGTTATTTACATTTCGATATCCATCCGCTGTTTCAAAAGCTATATGCAATAAAAATCAAATCAAATCATTGATATGGACTTCTGGACTTTAAACAAAATGGTCTTTTCAGCAGTTCATTTAGCTTCCCAGCAGTTCATTCATACCTGAACTTATATATTCAATGTCTCTATCGACACTTTTTTTAATGACTTGCCCTTCCAGAGCCGTACAAAATACTTCCAGAGACCTCCGGTGAAGGAGGATTTTTTGAATGTAATGAGCGTTGTAAAGCCGAGCTTGATGGAAGTGCAGGTCTGGCAATTACTCACAGTAGAGAGGAGTATGACAGACTCTCAACGTTGCTAATGATGAATGGAAGGAGAATTGCGGTGTGGACTGGATTGCTTACCGACGAGCAGTTCCTGTACAGCATTCACGGCAATGAGACTATCGAATTACAATTAAGTGGAGGTGAAGTTTCAAGAACAATCAGTGTTGCAAAGGACTCCAATGTGCACCGGAATATGTACTATGTGTATGCATCTCTGGCTAATCCGTCTGACCCTATGGCATTTGTTGCAACAGAGCCATGGAAGAAAGTCACCGAGCACAGCACACCAATTCTTTGTGCCTGCAACGCCTACCAAGAAAGTAGGTATTCCCTTATCTCCAGAATTTTGCGTACTTACTTCTTTTCCCTCCTCCTCTCTCTCCTTTTCCTCCTCTCTCTCCTCCTCCTGCTGCTCGTCATCCTCCTTTCCTCCTCCTCCTCCTCCTCCTCCTCTTCCTCCTCCTCCTCCTTCTCATCTTCCTCTTCCTATTCCTCCTCCTCATCCTATTCCTCTTTGTCCTCGTCCTCCTCCTCGTCGTCCTCTTCCTCTTCTCATTCCTCCTGCCCCTCATCATCATCATCCTCCTCTCCCTTCTCTTGGTCCTCCTTTTCTGCCTTCTCCTCCTCTTCCTCCCTCCTGCTCTTCATCTTCTTTTTCCTCCTCCTCTTCTTCTACCTCCTCCTCCTCCTCCTCCTCTTCCTCCTCTTTCTTTTCCTCCTCATAATCCTCCTCCTTCTCCTGCTCCTCCTTCTCCTTTTTCTCCTCCTCGTCCCCTCCTCCACCCCCTCCTCCGATTTCTCCTGCTCTTCCTTCTCCCCTCCTCCTCTTCTTCCTCTTTCGAGAAAATCGCCTTCATCTTCGCATCATTCTCCGATTTTGAGTAAACGGATTTCCTTCTTCTCGTAGAGGCTTTGATTATGTGCATGGTTAGAAGGCTTAGGCCGTCATGGCGCTATGCCAGTACCAGCAGTCTGAAACTGCTGTCCGTCAGTGTCTTTCTCTCAAACTCTAACGCTAGCTGGGCATGACTGGCAGAGCATTCCACCTACTATTCACTGCAAATGTGAATTCTAGACCTCGCTAGCTTCTGCTGTACTAACACAAATGTCTTGAGAGCACAACTCATACCCACTCATTACATTCCTCTGCAGTCAGTGATAATGTACACAATGGGATAGCGCTGGTAATTACATTTAGTCCGTTGGCCAGTTCAAATATGGGACCTTTCATCCCTTTGAAAGTAGGGAAGGTTTGTTTTCATGAATTAGTTTGTCTGTGACCAAAGAAGCCGAATGGGTTTGCAATTGTAGGGCGAGAAAATCATAAGAATGTTGCGTTCTTTGTGTTCTTTCGAAAAGGCCGTTCTTGTCATGGCAATAGAAGGACGCTTTCGGTTTATCGGCAAATTCAAGCCTCGTTCTACCCATATGAGTCCCGCAATGAATTCATAACCAATGGCTAGCTGTTATATAAGTATAAAACTTTCAACCACAAATCTAAAACTATTTTAACCAGAAAGGACATTATCTCTCAAACAGTCAACACCATGCATACGGTAGCTACAGTACAGCCTACATGCTTTGTTGGCGGCTCGGATTCACCCTGTCAGTCGCCATGGCAAAGTTACCTGCTTCACGGTGGAAGTAAGTTCATACAAGAAAGTTTATGAACACAACTCAATCAACAGTTGAATTGACCAAAGGAATACAAAGTTAGCACTGAACAAACTAGAAAAGGCAAGAGCGTAATCTCCTTGGTGTACGGTGCTCGATGCCTGAAGGCAGAGCAAGAACAAAGGACAGGCAGAAAATGGAGGCTGTTCTTACTGTTACTTCGAGCTCTGCAGATGGTCTTGGCGCCGCCGATTTTCACACAATAAATTACCACATTACGACGTGGACATGCTCTGAGCCTGTTTACCAGCAATCATAGTATAGTATTGCACAAGGGGAAACTCATTGCTGTACTGAGTCAGGTGTAGAGTCTCTAGCCATGACTTGACATTGGCTCTACACCGACTCTGTGTGATTCAAAGCGGCAAAGTGATAAATGATCAAGTTGCCAAGAAATCATACGAAGAATATCTATAGACTTGAATGATGATATACAGCATCATTTTCTTTGAATCACCATCTTCAACTGCAACCAGCAAACGTGGATCTTGTAAAGCTATAGCAGCCCTTTTCATGGCTGTTTTACCATCAGTTTATCAGGCATTTAGTGAGAGGCTCATCCTGCCAAGAATTTTCGCCAATGTTTTGCTTTGACAAAGAAAAAATATATACACAGTGTCCAATCTGTTCTTTCAATTTTGACTTCTAGAACGACGTGTTTCTAGATCAGGCTGGTGTGCATGGGTTGGATTGCTGTCTTCCCCTGTTCAAACCGACACTCCTGACGTTTTCAAAGCCTGCCAACATTTTGTTTCTGGTGTAGGTCTGGTGACACTGGCAATGCCGGTACTCTCGTTTGTGGCTCCCATAGGATGGTATCAGCAGTTACAGTCTTTACTTGCTTTAGAAAGTAAAAGGTTGCATCTTGTCCGATGGTGGCAGCCTTGTGTAGCGTAAACCATGTTTTATTGGTAAATGGCTGGAGTTTAACACACTGTATGAGCCAAGAATGGCACAGACATTCATCTCAAGATAGCCCTGAGGATGGCATTTGTCCGTCTGACAATGAAGAGCTTTCACTGTTGGAGCATTAGATCGTTCTTCTTACGAGTTAATTCCACTGGCAGATCCTCTCCAAAACAATGGCTTTTTTCATTTCCATTTCCATTTCTCAACTGAGACAGTTTCTTTTCTAATCCATATGCCCCGTGCCAATTATCGAAGTAAGAGTTGGAGGTGGAACGTTTTCTTTTCCTGTCCTCGATTCTTGGTGCAATTAAATCCTTTTCAGGCTTAGCCTGGCCAGGCGCAACAAACGTTACCAACTTCCTGATGCAGTCGATAGCTTTGCAGACACTGTACTGCTCCACAATATGGATAAATATTGAACCTGGTGCTTTGGATTGCCATCCATTCAGGGCAAAAGTATGGTATTGAAAAATACGGAAATAGCCTTCCTGAAAAAAGGGTAACGCACTTGAATAATACATCCAGTCACCAACGCTAGTGCCCACAAGTGTTGCATAGAGGCATATGCACCACTCCTGACACACTCTTTAGATTCATTATCTCTGAAGACAATCGAAAAAGCCTTTTCAAATGGCAGACCGTGCACCCTTCTAGCAGCTTCAAGGCAGGCCATATCTTGTTGACTAAAGAACTTGCGGTATGATATGAAGTTAACGGGCTCCTTATTTTGTTGCTGCCCCTGCGTGACAGCAGATTTGTTGAGCGTAGGATTTTGCTCCAGCTCCATCGCAGTCCACAGACGAAACCCTGGCCAACCCGCTTCATCTCTCGTCATCAGAAAAAGACACACTCCGGAATAGCAAGTTCCCATCGCCATACACTTGAACCGGTACGATGGTTGCTTCGACAGAATCAACAGCCTTAAGCACCTCAGCTGCCAAGCTTTCCACGCAATGTAAAGGAGGACAAACACCATTGTTGTTTACAGCTGCAGGTGAACCTTGAAAGAAAGCCAACAATCAATTCTGCAGTTGCTCTGCCAATCCGGATATTCTCACAGCATCGAATAGACAAGCCATCTTCTACCTGCGGGCCCACAACGTGACCAAATTGTCTAAGGTTACCAGAAACAGCGCAAAGAGCCGAAGCAGAAGACCAAGGGAGGAGAAAAATTTGTACGGCTAATGCATGCACCGTGATGATCACCGTGACGATCGCTGTTGATGTTTTGCTCATTTTCCAGTCAACTTGCGGACCGTGGTCACCATGGTGTTCCCGGCGTTTTCTCACCAAATTTGTCACGTTGTACGCAGAACAGGCCACCGCGCGCACGTGAAACCACATGAATGCTTCGTCTCTGTGGTGATAACGGTCGGCCGAATCGCTCCTCGAAATTCCATCTTTCGACAGTATTCTAGCAATGTTTTCAAGCCCAACAAATGGATTTGGAGTCTGCAACATGTCCTTTACCCATTCCAAACGTCAAACATTACCCTGCTCTCGAAGGGATGAACGCTTTGTAGGGAACAATTTTTTTTTAATTGGCCCAAGGAATAATTGGGGAAAATTAGCATGCTCTCCCTGTTTCAGGCAGGAGGATTGGTTTTGAAGAGGAACATGCAGCCTGGTAGAAGGTTGCCATCAACAAGTTTGGCACCTGCATAAACACGTACATGGGCATACTCTGGAGGGGCATTTACACAGGCGATTGCTTCCCTACAAGGCATCTGGTTTCTTCTCAGTTATGAGCTGATAAAATACTTGATCCACATCAAGCAGCAGAACATGAAAAAAGGAAAGATTTTTTGTGCGGCTCAAGCTCTTCGCAGCTGTTCTGCCTTTGAGATACGATTTCGAATTCCGTTTCTTTCTAACCAACAGCGTACATCGTTCAAAGCCTGATTACAACCAGGACCTGAAAATCACCTTGGTCTTGCGTGACATGGTGCTCGATTCAAAACATGGTCAGGCCTGTTACTCTTTGTAAAGAATGTGTAAATGGTCACAGGGATCAAAACGTTTGTATGTGGTAAAGTGCAAGTACCTTGGCACAAAATGCAAATGACCAAAGTGCTAACGGCCAGTATGGATTTTGCAAAGTATTCAAGTAAGAGTTCACCTGTTCTTATTGTATCCATCTCTTCACACACCAGATCGCCACCGTGAATATAAAGTGCCATCGTTCGGGCACTTCACGGTTCCTGCTGAGAATGCACGGTCAGTCGGGGACTGTTGGAGCACTTGTAGCGCGAGTCAAGGGGCACTGGCTGTGCCTCACTCACCCACCGAGTACTATGAGCTGGTAACACTTGCTGGTGCCAAACATCAGGAGCAGAGTGTTTGGATTGGTTTGACTCTCACAGGAGCTGGGATGGGTGTGAAGCACGGAGTTAATGGCGTGAGAGGAGTCCCAGTGCAGGTATATGGCAAGACGGGCACTGTCGACATTACTCAAGGCATTTGGCCACCAGGCACTGCCAGCACCAACGTACAGTCTGGCACCTTTATAGCTGGTGATCAATACTATTTAGCTCCACAAGGTGCTGTACCATCCTTTGTGACTCAAGCACAGTGTGGCTGTGCACAAGGTTAGTTATTTTTTGTCGTTCTCATCTGATTTGAAAGTGCTGGCGAAAAAATCTTCCATGGGTAGAAGAATCCTTACCAACAGGCTGTCCAGTTACTAACCCCGTGGGATTCCTGGAATGCTAGGTTTCATTTTTCATTGAAAGTTGGTGGCGACATTTTTCTGAGTCTAAGCCCCATATTTTCTGTTCTTTTTGGTGCGTAACTTGAGGTTCGTTCTGACCCCTTTGGCACTTGATTTATGCCTTTGTTTTCTTTGTTCTTGAACTTGCTTGAAAATGACTGGTGTTTCTTTGCTGCAACTGTCTAGCCAAAGAAATTGCTCTTGAAAGGTAGGCAGTCAATTGGCCAAGTCTGAAAATCCACCTGTCTTTTGTCACCTGTGCACCCAATGCAGCACATGAGTTTCTCGATTCGTACTCATAGAGAAATGGCTCGAGAATTGCTAGAGTTTTCTTTCGTGTTTTTGTTTAGTCCCCAAGGGCTCCAAAACAAATCTTTTTTGCTCCTTTACATCTGATCTGAAGCGAAGTTTCCCTTCATTGCTATGGAACGTTGTTTACAAGGTCATGCGCAATGCCACGGCCTTCAATATCATGGCGATACACTGTCATAAAAATGAAGAAATGATAAATTTCATCATGCTTCTTAACGAAGTTCTTATCTTGAAGGCAGGGTATGGATGCCAATCGCAATCATTCCAAAGTGGTTCATTTGCCAGTATGGCAGATGATGATGAGGAGTACCTACAGACGGCGAAGATGATTATGTGGATTAGCTACAGTCATCAAAGATGATGATGATGCGGCGTACCTAAAAACACCAAAAAATATGATGGTAGTACCTACAGACGTCAAGAAGTATGATGGGAGTACCTACAGACATCAAAAGCGAATAGACAACATGAAACAAGACTGTCCTGAAATTGAAATCACACTTAGATGTGGAATCGGAGAAATAGATTTTGGCGTTTTCGAAGTTGTCTTGAAAGAGTCAGTTCCTGCTTGGCAAGAGCAAACCTCATCCAAAGCAAAGCTGAGCAGATGCCATGATTGATGACACCAAACAGCACCCTATGTCAAAGTGAGAAACATCAGGTCGAGGATTTTCTACACCCAAGTGGAGCCCGGCACTATTGAATAGCATGAATTTGGGAACTTCCAAATCTTGAGGCTGCTTGCCTTCAACAAGACAACCAGGCCTTCCTCTTTCTCGAAGGTCGTGGTGTAGGCACAGTCGCCTGTGATGGTGACTGTCACCGCTCCTGCTAACAACAGTTTACAACCCCCAAGGTATTGGAGCTTCTTTGTGAGACTTTAACTGAATCAGAATCAGTGCACGGTACATCGTTCCATTGCTTTTTGTCGAGGTGGAGCAGGTACCATCTATTTCAAAACACCTACAGTTGCAGCATGGGTTCTGGAGTTTTCCCGTTAGGCATTGCTCATCCTGTTGGATTTGAAAATCAGCAAAGGATGTTATGCTCTGGCCCGTATCATCTGAAGACTAGGACTTAGATGCAGAGGTAAGACTACCTCCACTTTACGACCTGCTGCCAAGATCGTTGTCGTGGAGATCACCAGGTAACGAACTTCCTGCCGAGGGGTATTTTGTAAAAGGGCTACCAATGAAGATCATCAGCAAATTCTTTCAATTCCACAGGATGTCACATTGCGTGAAAACAGCCGAGCATGTGTGCCCTTCACCTCAGACGGTGATTAGCCAAGTCCTCCTGAGCATTGTAAAATTGTAACATTGTAAAACGTTGCATCATTGTCAACTTTCCAGACATGCCAAGAGGTGTTTCAACCGTTGCAATAGATCCCGTTTTCAGACTTGGCCCATGAACTACAAGACTTAAAGCTGCAGGGTGCCAAGGCGAGATACTTCAAACTCCGTTTTCTCAAAAAAATGGTTCCCCCAGCTTACTTCGTGACAAGGCCAGAACTTTTGGTCATTTTCACTTTATGCCTGGGTTCTTATGTGGCTTTGAGGCACCCTCAGCGATCGGTTATGAGGTCAATTCGCTTGCAGTGTAGACCCGGTATGAGGTCAATCCGCTTGCAGTGTAAACCGGGTATGAGGTCAATCCACTTGCAGTGTAGACCGGGTATGAGGTCAATCCGCTGGCAGTGTAGACTGGGTGTGAGGTCAACCCGCCTACAGTGTAGACCGGGTAGACATCTACATGTAGCGCACTACTTCGTCGCTCATATCTAAGACTGACACCCTTTTAAAATTTCTCTAGCAAGAAGATGTTTGACAGAGTAAGGCACATCTCCGTCATCAATATGAAGATTGAAAGGCATTGTCTTTCTCCTAGAAAAAAAAACCCTAGAGCGTGTCGCTGGGCACGCATGCAAAGCATGTACGAAACAAAACATACAACTGCATTGTGATCAGTAGCCCTCAGACCCAGTCCATAGTTTGTCTCGATGAGCTGGAGGGACTCAAGATCAGCTATCAAATGGCTAATCACCAACATGGTGCACAAGAAAGAAGCGCAGAACAGTCACCAGTGGCCCAATTGCAAAGTGATTGCGAGCGAGTACAGTAGCGAGTGAACTGTTGATGCTCTCTGACACTTGAAATTCCCGGTAATTTTTATCCTTGATGGGTCAGTGCTGAACTGGATAAACAGAGCTAAACCTGTGTAAACGCCTGTTGTAGCCCTGTTGAAGGTAGGATGTAGAGAGAAGGCTTCATCCAGGCAAGGTAAAGTGAGCTCGAGGAAGAGAAAACAACAGAAATGGGAGGAAAAATGGCTGAAATTACGACCCCTCCTTGGAGGGCTTTTTTCCAAGCCTTGGAAATTTCTTCGAGTAGTTTGCTCAGCTTCTTGTTGCCAAAAATTAGCTTTTGGAGTGCTCATGGCACTGGGAACACAGTAACGAGTGATGTAAGTTTCAAAGACCTCAGGGAGAAGCGCAGTTTGTGTCTGAAAATACTTCCAACGGTCTTCAGGTGAAGATTTCTATGGAAGCCTACGAAAACAGGGCTCGGAAAAGATTTTGATTTGAACTTGGGAATTTTTGAAATTACGGTCTGCACCCAAGTTGCCAAAGTGGAAGCTATGACTCTTACCTACTTGGCAAGTGACTCAGCATGACGCACTATTGAGTATAATAATTATTAGACGGGATATTGAAGTATGTAGGATATCAGTGGATGCGTCAACTGTAGAGGTGGTTAATGATTTTAGACATTCCGCCACCACTCACGTTAGCTGTGGGTGTAGCATTCAGCTTGGGCTGGTGGAAGAGGGGGCGGGGGTCAAACGTGTCACAAGGATTGGATGAAGACAATGCATTTTGAAGGGCAGCACACTGGGAAATGTTGCCCTAGTGTCACTTGGCTTGTATTCTTCATCGTATGTGGCTTCCACTTGCGCTTCGTAATCCTCGTAGTCATCGGGGAAGACAGGAGGCATCCTTTCGATGTCACTCATTGATGTTGACGCACGGGGAAGCGAGTCATCGTCTCAATGCGTCGCTGAATCTCGTTCAATACTGCCGCTGAGCACAGCTCTTTCCAAGGACGAACAACCGGCTTCATTTTCCGCCGTAGCATTTCCGCAAGGATCTGCGTGGAAACGAGCAGGGAAGAAAGCCTAGTGACTTGCCATAGACGGACTCACCCACTCACCACCATCTTTCCAGCATTGCCCATCGTCAAGGACCTCACCTTCAGCCAAACACATGCTGCTTCTGTTCCGGCTTTGCTGTCATCCCTGCCTTTGAACATTATGTGGGTTTTCAAGACACCTAAAAAGCAATTATTTTACCTTTCAATGAATACCCCGCTCAGCACATTCCATTCTTTTGCGCTTCACGGGAGGCTCACCAGTGAAGAAGGAGAGCACGGAGGGAGCAGCGTCAACCTTCAGCTGTTTCCTCAGTCGAGTACCCATAATTTCTGCTCGAAAATCTCTTTGAAATTCCTCCGGAAAGAAGTGCTCAGAGCAGATGTAGCCATTGCTCTCATACCTGTCGTACCGCTTGGGGAGAGACTTAGGGCGAGGAGCATGCACCCAATGCTCCTCCGCACAACATCCCGTGGAAACGATAAAAACTCACTCCTCTCTTCCTTGAATCGTCCAAACTGTTGAACCCGTTCGCACCACAAAAGAACCATCTTAGCAACTTCGATAAGGAGCTACCATAAACGTTAGAGGGGATGCTTGGGAGAAGCGGTGAAGAAAAGAACTTCTACATTGACACGCACAAGTTGTGCGGCCTGGCACGCATTCATCAGCTGGCGGCAATCTCACTTGTGTCAATGATGTCATCGTTGTTTGGCGCCAAGCTGGTGCCCAAACTATCAAGTTTAAATTGCAAATAATTCAGGTTGGAAACCGTTCTGGATTGTGGAACCACCGACGATCTTCTTCTTTTCTTCAAAACTACAAACAAGAAGAGTATCATTTTGGGGTTGAGTTCCCCTATCAACGCGGGAGAGCCCCGATCTCTCCAAACCAGAGAGTTATCAAGTCAGATTGACTTCTTGCCTTTCGGAATGCTGTGCCTCAGGAACGCGTTTCTCCAGCCAACAACAAGTGCTTTCCGTAAGGAGGGATAAAGGGGAAAAGAGAGACCAGGGCAAATTTAGATTTTCACAGCTCGGCGAGAGAGGTCGAGGCAGTTGTTGAAGGCGCAATGAAAGTGCAGAACTTGGATGGCCCTAGGTTTAAGACAGGGGTCGCGTTGCCGTACCCTTCCCTGTGGACCGCAGCTGCATCCGATATAATTACGGTTTATTGCCTGATAATCTGGGCTCACGTTGAAATCACAGCCAAACAAAAACTTGATCGATTTGAAACCTACGAGCTTGATTGATTTGAAATTAAACCTGGTCGGACATTCCAAAGAGGACACTTGCCCTCTGTGTTCCCACCACTTTGATCCGAAACTGAAAACTAACGGGCGTGTGATGAAACTGGCGCAAAGCGGGCTGCGCACGTGCAGGTAAGGCCTACCGCGCCCATAGCATTCACACAAACATGAACATGCAGAGCTAAACAGCGCTGTTCAAATTTGGTTGCATACGCATGTATGGTCAGCATACCAAGTGGCTGCTCGCAGAAGGTTGTGAACGATGACAAGAGGAGAAAGCGAGGGAGGGGAAATGTTCAAGTATCAACGAGAAAGAGGTCGCAAAAGTGACCATTGCATTTCATAAAGCAGTCGCCAAACGAAACTTTCCAGTCGCAATTGGCAACTAGGCAGCCAGATTATTCGAGGAATGCGATAGCCTTCTATGGTTTTAGGATTTTTGTTTCGGATGGGCTGAAGCCAGGTTTATGGATAAAGGTTCTTCAAGAAATTGACCAACATTTTGTGAGAATGCTGAATCAAGCGATCAATTATGTTCTGTTGGAATTGCTTCACTTCAAGCGAAGAAGAAAGCACTCAACTCAAAAAGGTTCAGAGAAAAAATTGCGAGGGCAAAATGTTTGCAGTAAAAGACACTGTGTGCATGCCAGGACATTTTTTGCCATTAGAACTTCGAGCTTCTACTTACCAGGTCGACTTGACATTTTCTACAGAACTTTTCTAATCATTTGCCAAACTATAGACGCTTTCAAATGTAAATTATTTTGCTCTTTCTTGATTGCCCTTCAATGGAACAAACTCGTGCATGCCCATATCCAGTTTGTTTCTTTCCACCCATTATTGTTTCTTCGCCAAAATGGACCAATATGCGGGTACTAAAGGGGGTGAGCTTTACGCTCTCATACGGGGAAGTACAATAACTGGAAAGAAATCTCTATCTACACCCGCAAACGAGAGAGAGAGAATGAAAAAAAACCAATGGGCGAACCAGGAATAGAACCCGGTAGTTCGATTTGCGCTCCAATGCTCTACCGCACGAGCTATCCGCCCGATCCGCTAACCACCAAGATTAACTCTCGTTTTTTTCTCTCTCCATAAGGGTCGCAGCAGCTGGAGAGTTCACGTGCGAGAGAGAGAAAACAAGAGTTAACCTCGGTGCGGGCGGATAGCTCAGGCGGTAGAGCATTGGAGAGCAAATCCAACTACCCGGGTTTGATCGCCGGTTTGCCCATCGATTTTTTTCTTTTGTGCTTTCTCTCTCTCACGTTCGCAGGTGTAGACAGATATTTCTTTCCAGTAATATTCGGTTGTCAGCGCATTTGCAAAAGCATTACGCTGGCTATTAAGAAGTTAGTTTCGATTGAAAACATAATTTCTTGGAATAGACCGTCTTGCTCAAACTTTGACCGGTTTCTGAGATTCTTACTGCCTTTCCTCTTCTCCCAACCTCTAAAGAAAGTGACCAAGTGGAATTTTGACAATACAACAGTCTTAGGCATAGATTTTAACATTTTGTTTGAAAAGAGCTACAGGTAAGCTTTCTGTGGTGAAAAACATGCCTTTTGCGAGGGGTTCATTACCATTTTTTCCCACAATGTAAGCCCTTCCATTACTTTCTTTCAATGGGAACATCTATTGTTTTTGCAAGGGGGTTGCAAGGATAAGGCAGCATGCGATCGCACATGCCTGGTAAATGTTATGATCATGACCATGGCCATGCATCCTTCTTGTGAAAATGCATTGTCCATTGTCCCCTCTTATCACTGTTGTTTTGGGTTTTGCAACTTCTTCTTTTGTCAATTGGTTTGTTGTGACAGTGATCGTGTGTGTGTGTGTGTGTGTGTGTGTGTGTGTGTGTGTCTGTGTCTGTGTGTGTGTGTGTCATAATGAAAAAGAAAGATGCCAGACGAATGGCGAGTACGACACACGAAGAAAAGGAAAAAGCAAAGAAAAATACAGGAACAGCAGCATATAGCCCTTTTTATCAGTCGATCACTGTCATCCTGACAAGGGGAAAGAGAAGAGACCTACCAAGCTTTAGCTAGACTTATCTGAAGCTTTCCTGTTTCGGGACCTAATCGAGACAGGAGAAGGCTCTAAGGATGACAGCGGGTCCCAGGGCCGT
>JAOWAR010081104.1:0-12528 GCA_028571005.1 Clathrina lutea | reverse complement strand
TCGGATAGCGCGAGTGACTCTCGTCTGCTAGGTGAATTGGTACCGCAGGTTCGAGTCTGACCCAACCTGTATTTCTGAAACACTCTGCTGTCAACGGCGTGACACAAGAATAGTAAGATCAGGAGATTCGGAGGGAGAGAGAGAGAGAGAGAGAGAGATACTTCAGTCAGAAATAGAAAACAAAGAAAGACAGGTTGGGCTTGAATATGCCGGTTAACGTAGTGGTAGAGCGCTTACGATTGTAGCATTCTGGCTGTGTTGGGCGATGGCGCCGCAGGCTCGAGCCCTCCCCATGTCCAATTGTTGTCTTTTTTCCAACTGAAGTATGTCAAATTTCTTTCTCTGAACTTTGCCAAAAGAGAGAGAAGGGGAGGGGGAGAGAGCGAGAGGGAGAGACAGAGAGAGAGAGAGGGAGGGAGGGAAAGAGAGGCTAAGAGACGAAGTAAGGTGTGTTACTGCGAGATAGAGTGAGGTGAATGACCAAGGGACAGATCATCTCTATGAGTTGACAGAATGTGCCTACTCAAAAGGCAGAGTAATGCGACGTATTGATTGAAAGAGAGAGAGGGCGGAGAAAGCTAAAAGAGAGACACAAAATGGATCAATGCGAGCGGGTGCGAGCGAAACAGTGAAGAAACGGGGTGAGCGAATGTTAATGTAAATGACAGGCAGACCTGTCATTTACTTTAACCAAATTTCAGTTGTGATATTATCGTCGTGTAGTTGGTGGCTTGCCCAGCCATTCATTGCACGTAATTTCAGCATGTATACAAACAGATACCTGACAAAGACAGGCCGCAGCGGCTGCAGCTGAGCAGTGGGAGAAACACGTGACAAGATCGCCATTATGCTAAGAAGCAGGAATTTTAGGGCTAGAAAGCTCGCACCACTTTGCCCAAGGCTCATTAGTATTTTTTCTTTGGGCAGAGGACTTATCTTGCCTCTCTGTGCCTGCTGGTTGAGGACTTTCACAAAGATAGTATTTGCAAATGAACTGATGCTTCAACTAGGGATGGGAATCAGTGCTAGGACATTTTGATAGAAAACCTACCTAAGGTCTACTGATGAGTTTAATCATTGCAGGTTTGATGCATTTATTATATACTGTCTTTTGTGCAGGCAATGTGGTCAACGTCCTTGCGTCAGAAGCGCAAGAACAATGCAGGGATAACAGGAAAGGAGATCTTTGTGGCGAGTGTGTTCCGGGTTACGTCTCCAGTCTGGCCCTCTGGAGTGGTCGCTGCATTAAAGAAAATGACTGCCTGCCCTGGTGGCAGTCAATGATCATTGTTTTAATAGCCTCCTTTGTAGTCACTGCTTTCATCCTGTGGCTCGACATGCCGCTCTCCAACGACTTAAAAGGCTTGGCATTCTTTGCTGCCGTCTTGCGAATACTCTTCCAGCCAAACGACAGATTCATTTTCGAACTGAATGTAAGCCTTCGAAACTGTATTCTTCTGTCAAGATGGTTATTTTGCAAACTCCAGGGTGAACATATTGTAAGGAGGTGCTGTAAAGTTGAGACTGAAACCTAAGCCTTGAACAAACAAGTCTGAATTCGGGCAGACCACATGAACCACCTTGGACATTTATAGATATATGAATGGGCTAGCATTTTAGCCAGAGTTTTGCAAGTGCTCCTCCAGACAAATGGCATGTCTTCTTTGAACTACATGTAATCCTTTGAAAATTATCTTACTCTGTCAAGGTGTTTTGTACGTATTGCTCTGGCGTGAAAAATAACTAGAAGTGCCCGTGATTAGTGAGGGTAAATATTAGCTAGAAGCATGGATGACATTATTTAGGCTTCTGACGCAGTGGTAGCAATAAAACGGTGTTTCTTTCATGGCGCTGCCTAAACCTTCTCTCTTTTGCCTACAAGGTACTTAATGCTATATCAGTCTAACTGTAGTAAAATATATTAAAACAGCTAAGTATCTCTAATGACTTGTGATTTCAACTTTAAAGTGTCTCTTTCGTTGTCTCGAACACTTGACATCAGGATGCCGCTAACTCTGAAGGGAAAGGGATTCTCCGTATCTTTATGGACATTGCCGACTTTTCGTGGCCACTTGATCTGTGCTTTTACCATATTCACGATGCAACGGACGCTCTTCTTTCTGGATATATCGTCCCTGCCTCCATCATCGTCAATATTTTCCTGATCTATTTACTCTGCAAGTAAGTCATTCAGCTTCAAGGTACAAAGAGTATATATCCCTTTGGTCTCTGTGTGAAATTGAGATTTGTCAAGGCGTGGATGGGGTGATGTGGTACATTCGCTGCTCCATTTATGATGCACTTGACTTGGCCTCTAACCGTGTGCATCCATGAAAAGCAGATTTGTTATGAGCGATGAAACATCATGAGACTTTGAGAGTGTGTTGACGGATTTGCTGAACACCGAAGTAGCAAACTGCCACCATGAGTCTCTGACCACATACCGGCCACCACACATGCTAGTCTTGTATAGACGCACGCTACTCAAATATGTGCTAAAGTTCTTATATGGTCTGTCTCGACTGAACCTCCAGTGACAGATGTTTGGTATGAGTTCATTCGGCCTCAGCCACTTCAACCACGTATGCATAGATCGTTGTGTGGGTGTACCGAGTGATATGTCCACCTGACTACAGGATATCAGCGAGTTCATTTTTTATCATAATCTGAAACATGTGAAATTCAAACTTTCGTCTCTTGCTTGTGACTTTGATGCAAGCTCTCTGATCTGTTTTGTTTGCTTGTTCAGCAAGGTTGACACTTTCCGATGCCTAAGAGGGCACAAGTTTTCTGCCTACGGCTTTGGAAATGCTACCTGGCTTCTCGGCTATTATCTCTTTCAACACACACTGGAATTGAGCGGGTTGATGCTTCAGTGTGTCGAATTTGACGGAGAGGTGAGGATTTTTAGAGCCATGCTACTTTTCTCAGCCCTGCAAAATTGTTGTTCTGTCTGTTCCTTTGTGAGTCTGAGATTTTATGAGCTATGTTTTGTGTTGAGATTTACTGAGTTTTCAACGCCAAATATTATCTGTAAAGGATTCACCTCCTATGATCTTCACCGCTGCCCAGAATGTCTGGTTAAATGATGGCAATGTGCTTCTGTTGTTGTTGTTGTAGTTTTAACAGTTCTTGATGGCAATTTTAGAAGCAGCAGGTCGTTGAGTTTCCTGTTGGTCTCTTTTATCCTTTTCATTCATTTACAAACAGGAAGTTTTTTTCTGGAATGGTAAGCAGAAGTGCTGGGGAGGCAAGCACGCATGGGGCGCTGCATTTGCGATTGTTATGATCCTTGTGCTTGTCGGCTTCGTCTACCAAGTTTACCACCTGGCAAAGCGCAATGGAGACCGTCGTCGCATCCACCAGCAATGGAGGAAAGAGTGGGACGGTGCCATCGACCTGGTGGCTAAAATGATGCGTTACGGCCTCGAACCGCATTACCGAGTATGGTGGGTTTGGGACTTGACCCGGCGAATCATCCTTCTTGCATTGTTTATCCCACTCGACGCTAAATACCCAGACTGGACAAAGCAGCTCTTGATATGCATCGCCTGCGCAGTGTTCCTGGTTGTGCATGTTATCTGCCGGCCGTATCGAGAGCTCGATACAGCAGATGTGGAGCAGGTTTGGCCTGCCGTGTTCTCCATTCCAAAGATACTGCGTGGCAAGCACAGATGCAATGTCTTAGAAGGAGTCGTCCTGGGGGACATGCTATTAATTTCAATTCTAAGCCTGAGCTCCTTCGCTCCGGGAGCTAACGACAATGAGGGGCGACAGGTCGTTCTCTACCTTGCTGTGTTTATCCCTCTCTTCTCTCTATACGCTCTTCTCCTTTGGAAAATCATTGCAATTATCCACCACCGCATCAAGGCGCTGCGAAATGGTCATCATACAGGTCCCCCAATGCGGCTGCATCACCGAGGCAGGCCTGGCATGGATTATGAAATTATTGGCGGTGTCAGAGAAGAGATTCTTCCACCGGGCGAGCGAAACTTGTCTGACAACTACGGTACGCTTGCCGCTTCTCTGTAGCACGAGCAGATTCTGCTGTAACACACTATCTGTACAAAGCAATGGTTTGATAATTATCGCAAACATTATGTTTCATAGCGGAAACAAGTCAATTGGGACCCTGTTGCTGAGAATATACACAGCCATGAGCTAACGACACCCCTTCGATTTTTTTCGTCGTATTAAATCTTTGCGGTTGTAGTGTAATGTGCTCCGTAACGAGCGTAAGTTTTGTTTATTTCTTGGTTTATCTTGGGGTTCTTCGAAACTGTGTGATGTTTTCATTGACATAAGCAGCTATGCAGTGATTCATCTGAGTGTGGTGTACGCTGTATTTGAGAGGGAAGGGTGCGTGTGTGTGCCCTTGTGTATGTGTACGTGCATGGCATGTGTGTACTATCAGTGAGTTTGCATGTATGCTTGTTGAAGCATTACTTTTCTGTCGTCAAGGTGAAGAACAGGCTTCTAAAAACACAAGGCACATGAAGAAATCATTGCGCGTTTTTAGGTTCCATTTAAATAACGCTTCTCTAATTGAATATTGCCCCCTACAGATGATCATGAAAGCACTTTGACAAAAGCAAGCCAAGAAATAGCAAGTAGCAGATCAGGAGAAAAACAAAATAATATTTGCACCGGGGAATTAGCATTGAACAAAAAAAAAACAAGGAAAATGCCAAGCTTTCTCTCAACTATCAACCCAAGGATGAGGTGGCAAAGGAGGAAGCAGCTCGGCAGCAACTTCAATAATATATTTTTACAATTGATCAACTGTTTGCACTCAAAGTCGCGCGTGGTTGGCCATGGGCTCCACCACCTCCTTACTTGTGTGTGTTCAGAGGCGAGAACAAGGAAAATGCAAAGCTTTCTCTCACTTATCAAACCGAGGATGAGGTGGCAAAGGAGGAACTCGGCAGCAACTTTTATAAATTTTTTTTTTACAATTGATCAAGTGTTTGCACTCAAAGCTCCTAGGATGTCTTCCGGGCTGCAAGCTTCCCAGACTAGAGCACCGTACGACTCTTCGCAGCAAGAGGTTGACGCTTCATTCTTCCACAGCTCCGCCGAGGACTTTAACGAGATGCCGCTGTGCGAGCATTCCAAACGAGCGTGCTGCCCGACGGTAACAACGCAAGGGTTTGTGCTGCAGGCATTCATGCCCCTTCTGGGAAAGTCGGTTGTCGGAGGAAGCACCATCATCTGCCGTACCTCATGGCAATGTCCGTGAAGGATAGTCAGGACTTGAAGATCTGTACTAGTCTCGGAGAGGAGAACAATGACTCCAAGACGCAGACCTATCCATAAGACACCATTCGCTGAACAGATCGAGAGAATGTCAGTC
This sequence comes from Clathrina lutea, assembly GCA_028571005.1. NCBI lineage: Eukaryota > Metazoa > Porifera > Calcarea > Clathrinida > Clathrinidae > Clathrina > Clathrina lutea. Next base: position 7,175 of record JAOWAR010081104.1, on the reverse strand, counting down.
GGATATTTTCTGATTTCCTGGTCATCATCATGGCCTCTCCCAGCTTTGATAGAATCCACAAGTCCTCTGCAACCAGCATGGTGGCATCTTTCCACAGCCTGTACGATACTCTGCCGGCGCATGATCTGAAACTTCCTTGTGCACCAGCCGATCACCTCCTGGCCAGCCACTCCCCAGAGTATGTCAGCTGCAGACGATGATTTTGTCAGCTGTCGGAGCCGAGCATGTGGCTTTGAATCTCTAGGATCGATAAACTGTGCCACTTTCCGGCCGATAATGTTGTAGCCGCCGTCTCCACCGGGTTCAAGTGCCTTTACCACCAGGTCCATGCGGCAGTTGGGCTTCATTGCCAAGCAGCAAAGGGTGATGGTGTCCTTGGTTTCCAGTGGGACAACCTGCTGTAGATGGCGGGCTAGCGAGCAGCTCACAATCTCCAACTTCTGTATAGTGAGCTCATTCCGCTTGCTTAGCGTGCATCTCAGGACGTGGATCGTTCCATCTTCTAGTCCGGCAAAGGCAAACTCATGAAGGCTTTCAATAATCCATGGTCTGTACCCGACACTGATCGGCTTAGCTGCACGTTCGCTTTTGCCCATGTCAAGGCGCCGGTAGGCCTCTATAGACTTGCGCAATCCGAGGAATATCAAGCCGTTGCCGGCAACACAGAACGAATAGATCTTTTCCTCTTTCTGCTTGAGGCACTCGCCGATGTACTCGGTTGGCAGAAGAGGCAAGGTGCAAAGCGAAAAACTTTTGTGATCCTCCTCCTGTCTGGAGAAAATACCAAGAAGCGATGATTTCCCGACTCCAGCAAAGATTGGTGGCGTTTTGAGCGTGAACACCTCAGCTGTTGTTAGCCCCAAGCGACGACTCTCCACCAAAAAGTGACTGTCTGGCAGCTGTAGAAAGCGTACAACTTCCCTAGCTGGAGGACGATGCATGGGAGCGTCACTGACACACTGTTTTCCTGCAGTAAGGCCAGCTTTTAGGCCAGCCAAGTTTTGCTCGGCGAACAACCGGAGCTTGGCTCGATCTTCATCACTGGCACGGTCAGATGTTGGAAGCGGGCGACATGCACACACCTCAAGGATGACCAGTCCTAACCGGAAGACGTCAGATGGAAATCCGTATTGGCAACAGCTGTCGACAACCTCCGGAGAAGCGTACGGCAGAGCTCCCACCGGCGTGTGCAAGCTGCTGGATCCAATCTTAACAGCCGTGTTGAAATCAATGAGGTAACACCTGGAATTAGATAGGGACAGTGACTCAAAGTCCAATGGTACAAGGATGTTGTCAAGCTTGATGTCACGGTGCAACACCCCAGCTCCATGGAGGGCCATCAATGCACGGGCGAGGCTTAGGAGCATACAGTGCCACTTCAAGCGGGGAAACTGACGGCAGATGTTGCCCTCACATCTCACCAGGAAGTCGGAAAATGCCGGACCCTGACGCTCGAGGACCAGGGCAACATCTCTCCTGGAGGTCACCTTCGGATGGATATGTCCTAGAAAGAGTCGGTCTCCTCTCACCTCCGTGTAAGCGGCTAACTCCTTGCGCAGCTCCTCCAAAGTGCTGTACGGCTTATGGGCTAAATCCCTTGTCTTGAAGACCTTCATTGCGACAGGTACTCCGTTGTACACGTAAGAGAGGAATACCTCAGCGAAGTGACCTGACTGGCGAGTCTCATCCTTCCTGTGCGTCTCAGCCTGCCGAGCACGTGGAGTGAGTTGGCTTGCATCCTCTGAGCAGAGTAAAGGGTTGGTCAAATGTGAAGTGTCCACTGCTGGCTCTTCTATCTCTTCTCGTCTGTCATCTTCCATCTCTTGTGGTGTATCGGAATTGCCATTTCCTCTGCCTTCTTCATCGTCGGTCTCTTGGTACCTTTCAACATCACTGTGCCACGTAGGCGAAAGCCGGCCATCTGCGGTAGGATACTCTGGTCTGGCAGCGATTTGTAGAGGGGCTGCAGCCGATGACGTGGCAGAGGGGGCCTCGGAGTTTGTGGGGCTGCCAGCCAATGGAGTGTGGTACACATCATCGTCATCATCAGACAATGTAGACAAGTTTCGGGACAGGAGCATCTCTGGCGAGAATGGCGTAGGCCTTCCTGGGGCTTCCACAGGCAGCGACATTGTTAGGCTGTCAGAGTGCCCCAGGGGTGAAAAGCGCCCAGGGAGGCTTCGAGGTCGTTCTGTAAAACTTGTGGTGAAATTATTCTGATCAATGGGCTCAGCAACAGCTGGGGCAGCAGCATGAAGACCTGCCATTGCTTGTGCAGGAGAGGGCTCACATAGGGCTGACGTCAGCTGAGCTGGATTGCACTCCTCAAAGCGCTGGAGAAAGTCTAAGAGAAGCATGTCTGCAAGATGTTCACGTTCAACTTGCTCCTGACCGTGCTTGAAGCAATCAACCTTTGGCTCACCGGTCTCACACTGATTCAACAACTGGAACACTTCGAAGCACTCAACTCTTTCATCTGGCTGACTCATGCAGCGACTGCAGGGGACAAGCTGTCTGATTCGAATGACCTTGGATGACTGCTGGAAATCCTCACAGACATGAGAAAGCATGTCTACGAGGGCACCAAGATATGTGATGGAAACGTGCTTAGAAACCGTCAGCAGGATGGTGGAGGGCCAGTCATGGAGCTTGTACAGAGGATCATGGACAGCCATTACAAGAACCCTATCACCATCGAGATATGCAATACCAGATGTCCACACTAGAGTTTTGATCGGGCCAGCAGCAAGTCCTTCGACAGTACTGCCAGAAGTGACTGCTTCTGTCAGCGATAAGAAGTTTGCCTGGAACTGACCCCAAGCCTTGGAGGTCAGACGCGATGATAGTGCACAGACACGATGCACGCTGTCTTGCTGGTGGATGAGCCTCTTGACATCGTCAAAGGGCATCTCATTAGCTGCCAGAGGGAGAAGAACTGTGTCAGAGTCACTTATCGGAAGAGCAAGACCCTCCTGTTGACATAGCGAACACAGAGACTGAACGACACTTGCTACATCTGGGAAGACATCCGAGAACCCTGCAACGTCAGGATAAATAGCTGAGTAGCTGGCGGGTATGGCCGCTTTGACAGACTCGGTGAACATTGCTCGAATTGCGGACTTGCCGTTAGCCGATGTTCGATCTCCGCTCAGCAATTGACGCAAGATCAAGACAAGAAGCGAGAGATCTGTGCAGACGATGATCGAGAAAATGGGATGGATGTGCCAGAAGATGGCACCATCACCACACAGCAGCAAGTACTCGTTGAGGTCTTCCATCCAGTTCGAGTTGCACTGGGTCTGCTCTTCGACGTTTACAGCAGGGTGACAAACCTCTGATTCGAACCTGCTGACATCCATGAATAGAGGGAGATTGCCACTTCGTCGCTTTCTGCGTAGCGCCTCTCGAACCTGGTGAATCGACTTTGGCGTTTGGAGCGAACTGGCATGCGCACTTCGAACAGCTCTGGTGAAATGCTTCATTTCACGGGAACGCCTTGGCGATGAGCTGATCACATGCACTGGACATGGTGCCGTTGCCAGACCGTCGTCAGGGAGAGGAGCTGAGTCGGCGGCCTTTTCCACGACACAGAAGACCTTACTTTCCCGGGAAGCATGACAATGGATGGAAGTGTAATACTGTTTGGCAAGGTGTACAATCTGGGCAGGCTGACCATCAAACTGAGCAGCGCTGATGTAAACAAGGTAGTGAGCCCCTTTGGGGTCAAAGGCACCACACAGTGCCTTGTACTCCTCTGCCTCGCCAAAGTCTATGAACGATGCACTGCTGACTTCTTCTGTAAGAGACGCCACAAAGTTGCTTCGCACTGACTCTGTGTTTGCTTCGCCGAGGACAATGACCCTCTTCACGGTTTCCTCACGTTTTTGCTCAAGCATGAAGCGCAACAGACCCTGTATACCCTTGAGGTTGAATCGACACTCGCGGAATGTCGACCGCAGGCTGAGGCCTTCCAGATCATTGAGGCTGCGGAGGTTGACCAAGCGGAGAAGGTCGGTCGGAAGGTCCTGGATGCTCCGGTTGCCGTTGATGTTCAGGTCCTGGAGACTTCTGATGTTGCAGATGGCTGGTGTGATGGAGCTGAGGTGGTTGCAAGACAGGTCGAGGACCTTCAAGCGGGGTGCAGCAGCAGCCAGTGGTGCATCTTGGAGCATGTTGTTACCCAACTTCAGCTGCTGTAAGGACGGCTGAACCACTTTAATGTCAGGCCAGCCCGTCAGCTTACATCCAGAGGCATCGACCGACTCCAGATTAGGGAGATGGAACAGCTCAGCAGGCAGGCATGGCGCTATGCTGGTGTCAGAGATATCCAGTGTGCACAGTGATTGCATGTACAGCACCGCTGTCGGCAGTTGCGTCAGTTTGTGGTTACGAGCCAAGTTGATGGAGTGGACATCCATGCCCTTGTGGGCGTGGAGAGCATTCAGCAGTGGCTTGTCCACATCTGGGAACAGCCCGAGGTCTTGCCAATTCAGCTGTACCTTCGAGCATGACTTTGACGTCATGAGCCAGAGAATGTGCCCGGCGGTGGCAGTCTGCTTCTCCTCCAGGGACTGCCAGAAGGCCGCTGCAAGGTTGCCCTCAACGTCTCGCCTGTGTGTCTCAGCAAGGCGCTTTTGGTCAGCAAAGCAGTCGTGGCACTCCACACGTGGCTCGTGGCCCAGGGGGAGGGAGTAGCCACATCCTGAAGCGAAAAGGTCGAATAGCATGTCATGGTTACCCTCTCTTGCGAGAACGATGGTCAAAACACTGAGCACGATGCGACCCTGCTGCTCAGGAAGAACGGTAATGCGTCCTCGCCTCTGCTTGTGTTTGCAGCGGAGACGATTGTCCAAGAACGTACGGATGTGCCGAGTCTCGAGACCTGTCTGAACGAGTTTGCGCACAATCTTGAACTGCTGGTTTTCATAAGCTAGCTGGACCATGTCTCGCAGCATCCTCGTTGAGCGGTCCAAGACACTCTTGACGTTGGCTTGATCCTGTACATCACCGGGTGAGTTTTCTCTCTGCACACGCTGCAGTATGATACGGCATGTGCGAACTAAGTGAAGAAACTCGCTCAAGCGCTTCAGAGTGTCCTCGGCAGATTGTGCTCGAATGGGTGTCACCAAGCGTGGGCGGTTGTCCGCTTGCTCGGACGGCAGCTTTATGATGTCACGGCAAACAACTGCATCAAACAACAAAAAAGCATAGACCATTATTGGCATCCAAGAGAACTAAGCTTATTACGTGTCATGAACTGTCCTTGTGGCAGAAAGAGTTTTGGCTGAAACATCAACCTCTGCAGTTAGTACACAGAAGCATCAATCACAAATGTTCACGATAGTCTAGGATCTAGCTGAGAAAGGGAAAGTTGCTGGTATCCATCTGTTCCCTGTACATAAGAGTAGACGAATATTATCACTGAGATTTTCAGCCAGGTTGCCCCAACCTTCAGCAGCAGAGATTGTAAAGAAAAATTTATAAAGCTGGCCAGATATAAAGAATTTAAACGAAGCAGCCAGACAGAATAAACTGAAAGGTATGTCTTAAGATCGTGAAACTCTGAGCTGCCGGGCAAACCGTTCAACAGTTCGGTCTGCTGGTTGACTTAGTTTGCCTCCCTTTACCGCGGCATTGAGCCCTCTCTGCATCCTATACTGATCAATATCGGAGAAAATTGATGGGCTCGGAAGAATTTTCTTCCACAGTATCTCAAACTTGAAATGCTCAAGCGTCAAGAAAACATGTATGGAAGCAGAGCAAGTGCATTGAATGATAAAAGCTTTCTTTGAGCAAGCCAAGGCAGTGATGGGCAACAGAAGAGTGCTGCTGAAAAGCGGAGGTTGCTGTGGGAGTACAAAGGGTGAGTCTTTGACTAAAAACACTTTTTCAGGCAAGCAGAGGCTGCAGCAGGCAAACAGTGGGCAATTGCAAGGGCAGCAGAGGGGCTGTGAATGCAGCAGGAGTGACTCGGGCAGCCTTCCATAAACCAAGGCCAAGCCAAAGGATTTACAGATTAAAACAAGGAAAGAGAGTTCAATCAATCTTTTGAAAATTCAAGAATTGTCTCATAAACCATTTTAATCCGGTCTTTCCATGTACTATATCTATTGAAATCATATGTTGATTGACATCGATCGAGCGCAGTCAAACATTTCAATGCACTTTTCTCTTTTCTTCGTGTACAGTCTCTGCTGTAGTTGTCCCACATGGAATAGATTGTCAACCATGGTCGAAATGTTAAGTGCCCCGCCCCTGCCCCCTAATTTATGCTGATGTAAAGGATGAAAATGGCTATGAAATATGTTCCTATATCACATTGCCTCCCTTATCGTAACCAAAAGAAAAAGAAACGGTCACTTGCTCAATCTTCAAATTGCAAGTTTGATTAAACAGCACGCAAGGACGAATCCACACACGTGTTCACTGACCACCACGCAACAACTCAACCCAGTGTGCATGGGTGAAACTCATTGCAGAAGCGAAAGAACATTGGAAGCGAAAAAGCTGACACGCCTGATGGTGGGAGAGGTCAAGTGAGAGACTGCTCACCGATGATTGTGACCATCAGCAAGCAGCAGCGGTTTCTCAACGAGCTCGAGCCTGCTGCAGTCAAGATGTTCGTATCATCAACGTCAGAATGCCGTAGCTCGACCCTCCGGTAGCAATGGGAGAGTTTCACCAGGCAGAGCACATTGCCAGCTTTCACAGCCTTCATAATAGGTGTTTCTGCCGCATGGCTACGCACGTTGACATCCACCTTGACAAAAGGGAGTGAAGGAAAAGTGATATTAAACATTTGGCTTTGGAATGGCAATCTAAGAAACACCGGGTAATGTTCATCCGAAATACACAGACACACACACACACACACACACATGCACACACATACATGTACGTGCACACACACACGCACACATGGACACACACACACACGCACACATGGACACACACACACACACACACACACACACACACACACACACACACACACACACACACACACACACACAAGCTAATGGTTTACACTCTCATTTATCATTCAAATGTGACGGTGAAGCTGCTGCGGAAACACAACACACATGACATAGACGTGTTCATTAGTGCAAACTCTAACTCCCCTTGCACCAGCACTGAACATTGACTGTGCTCATGACCCCCTCCCCCTCCTCCTC
>JAOWAR010081103.1:0-19809 GCA_028571005.1 Clathrina lutea | reverse complement strand
CGAGCATGCCACGGCTACAAAAATGGCGGCTTGGCAACGGCCGTAGAAACAAAAAATTAAGGGCTTGCGACCAGTCTTCAACAGTCTCTTTGAGTATAGCCGTATTTCTCTAACCTAGCGTCTTATCCCGTTTGTTTTATAGTTACGCTTTGTTTTCTTGCTCTTGCGTATTGTCTGCATTTTTCGTTCTTTCTTGCGATGCGAAATAAATCACTCTTGAAAGAAAGAGAAAGAAAGAAAGAGGAGAAGGAAAGAAAGAAAGAACGAGGGAAAGAAGGGAAGAGAAAGAAAGAAAGAAACAGAAAGAACGAAAGAGCACTTACCTAGGCCTTCATGGCCGAGCTCTGGGTGCTTCCTGAGGTTGTCCCCCACTTTAGCGCGGCTCAACAGAGCGCGGCTCACTTTAGCGCATCTCAACAGGCCTAGGGCGCACCCCAATACAGCGCAGACCCCAATGAGCGCGCCCCGTTTGAGCGCGAGCGCATTTCAACCCACTTCCGCGCGACTCAACTGAGTGCTCGCCCACTTTAGCGCGGCTCAATGGAGCGCTTCCCATTTCAGCGCTAATCACCATCATTTAATCTGTGCACGAACCCGACACAACCACTTCCTTCCACGTGCTGAAATCACTCACCTTCTCTTCCCCCTTCTTCACACCCAAAATTTTTCCCCATCGACACCGCTCCTGGAACAACAGCCTCGGCATCCAACGACTCTTCCAATGCCGGAACATTCTATTCCAAGAACGCCCCAACCAGACAATGCACTACAACTCCCGGACCCCAACAGACGCTGGCTGCACTTCAACTCCCGTACTAAATCCCTTACCAAAAAGGAAAGAAGAAAAATTCAAGTCTTCTCTCCTGTGCTTCCTCCCTCTCTCTCTCTCTCTCTCTCTCTCTCTCTCTCTCTCTCCCTCTGGCTTACTCTTGATCTTCATGCTTCCAACAATCAGCTAAACTAACCTTGTTTTGTAGATTTTCAAGACTGCCCTCCCTCCGCATTCCTGATTGCCACAACTCCCAACAACCACGCAAGATGAGGATAACGTTTTCCAACAATAAACAATATTTGACACTTGAGGAGTCATGACTTAAAACATGTTCTTAAATGGTCGAGCATCATCAAGCGGTGCCTTCCATACTTAGAAACTCTTACAAGGCAAGATGAGGACGGCGTAGAAGGCCGAAACGTTTTCAACAATAAATAATATTTGGCACTTCAGGAGTCATGACTTAAAGCGGCAGTGTCACGTATTCGGTGTAAATTTTGTATATAAAATAAAATGGCGAGGAAGAGCCAGTCGCAGCTGCGAGGCTGGCTCAAGCTTGCTCGCCTCTGTCCAGCTCCAGATCTTTCAGCCACGCCATCTTAAAAATCCCCACCTCAAAATGGCGCTTTTGCACACATCCCAGAGCTCAGAATAGCGTGACACTGCCGCTTTAATTGCCTATGCATACTAATTGTTGTTAGTGTTGTTGTTGTTGTCGTTATTTTGTATTGCAATACCAAATGGAGGAGGCCAATACCAAACTGGGCGAGGACACGCAATACAGACAGACATGCTAACAAAGTCCCATTTTCACTTGACCTGCTCGATGTCGACGACCCCATGGAGCTGGTAGACAGACGTTGTACATCGTCCTGTCCACTCTTTTCCATGCCTCATCGGCCAAAAGCTTTGCTTTGCTGAGCGGCTTTAGAGAAGAACTCTTCATCGTAACATACGCATTCACGAGTGGTTCGTGTTGATTACCCTGCGTGGACCTTTGGAAAAGAACACAAGCCTCCAAACAAAGTCGACTGATCACCGTTCAGAAAGAAGTACAGAGTCTACAGACCCATGAAGCGATTTGTTCCAGCCAGCGTGCTGTGATTGAAGACGAACCGTGTCTGTGGCTCGGTGGACTTTCTTTTTATTTTTGTGGACTCCGGGCTCAGATTTAGATGCTTTAAGACAATTTTGTTTGCAAGTAGAGTCATATACAGATCGTGTGCTTTGAAAAATGATTCAAGTTTTTTTTTTCTGTGTACTTGTCGTATTGAATTGTTCGTGCATGTATACATGTGTTGCCAACAAATTATTAGAAAGAGAAATATTGCTGGCCTATGTGGTTTCACCTGGAAATTTTCACTGATTTCATAATGTCCCTTTAAAATCGAACAAGGGTGCATTTGTGGGGATCGACTCGCACCTCCCAGAAGTGACAGTACATAACTTAGGATGTGTGTGTGTATTCTTCCACTGCTACCATGAAAAGGCACACCGGGTAATTATGATGACGACCATGACGACGACAACGACGACAACGACGATGACAATGATAATAGGAGGGAGGGATACTTTCAATAAAAACAGGGAGAGACAGACATTCATAGGAATGTGCCGTTGGATCCACTCAATCGCGGCAATGAGTTACGATCACGCCAGATACGAGGAGATATGTCAGCGTATCTAGAATGAGACAATGAGAAACCTTTAACCCACATCTGACACGTTTCTGATGCAGGCTTGAAATCCAACCCAAGCATGACATCAGACAAGCTGCAATAATAGACTAAAACCTCAGTCGCCCACAAAGCCTCCAACGAGTTTCTGATGGACAAGGTCACTCAAGTTGAGGAAGGACTCCAGTCCAACCCAACAGCTGCTCTTGCCATGTGTTTGGTGAAGGAACATGGAGCCTCGACCTGGTTATCCACTTCGCCAATCGATGTCACCACCTTTATTTGACACGGCGAGAGTTCCTTTGCTTAGAATATGGGTGGACTCCAGCCAACGCACCGTCTCTGTGCTCGTGCGGCCAGCTGTTTATGGTAGAGCACGTCCTCAGCTACATGAGGCGGCTTTGTTTCCCTCAGACATAATGAAGTGAGAGACCCCCTTGCCGACCTCTTGTCAGAGACCTGCCACAGCATTGCCATGGAACCGGAACTTCAACCGTTGACTGAGTTGATCCTGCAAACACGGACGGCCAACATGTCAGACGGCGCATGCCTGCACGTCAAGGCTTGCAGGGTTTGGGGGTGTAGTCGATTGGAAGTTGCATTGTTTGGTGTTCGGGTTTTTCGGCCGCATCTTACAGTCTACACGATCCCCATTATGATTATTATTATTATTCAGGCCCTGTCATCCTGGCAAGAGAAAATGACGTACGCTTTTCTATATCTCCCTTGGTGTGTGTTTGAGAGAGGGAGAGAGAGGGAGAGAGAGAGAGAGAGAGAGAGAGAGAGATAGATAGAGAGAGAGAGAGAGAGGCAGAGGCAGAAAAACAGAAAGAGATAGAGAGAGAGAGAGCAAAAATCAAGTCCGATGGGAGAGACCTTTGGGCTAAAAATACTTCTTTGGAAAGCTCATATCCTACAGACAGTTCGAGAACGCCTTTTTCCATTGTTCTTCCCGTGCATTTTTTCACACTGAGCACAAATAAGGAAATAAGATCATGTTCTTTAAAGGAAGTGAGCCCAGCTCTGTGCACTGAAACACCAGAAGAAACCAAAAGATTTAAAGTTGCATTTAAAGTTGCATTTTACAATTGTTACTACCTTGTTGCAGTGAAGAACCTTCATGGAGCACAAGCAGAAACAAATAGCACGAAATTGAGCTCTAACAGGTGAGACCAGCTTCATGGACAGGAAAGGGTTTAATGAGCACATTACAGCTTACAGACACCGGAAAAGTCATTTCAGGGTTACTCAAAATAGAAACAAATATGTAACAAATATGTAACAAATATGTAACAAATATGTAAGATCGGTGCAGGGAAAAAACCTTGCACCGAGGAGCAGAAACAAAACATGGAGAATTAGCCTCCTTCCGATCAAATGGCCGCTTCCTACAAGACAAGAAGACAGGAAGACAAGAAGAATTGGGTGCTTGAATGGCTAGAGGAAATCCTTATTCTCTGATATTGATAGTTGAAGACCATTGACTTGTTGTTGATCACAAAAGGGCGTACACATTAGATTATAGCACTATAGCAAGTCAGCAGAAAAAATTGCCTGTTTTCAGCTTCACATGGTACCTGCAGTAAATGCTTGCCACCGAAATCCCATGTGTATGGTAGAAGCATTTGGTCAGTTGCGATAATGATTATCATGCGGCGTGTCAACATTATCCAGAAATTTGTGAGCATGCCTCAATCATGGTCTCTGATATTGATGCAATTGAACAATAACGGGGAGTAGAATGGTATACCTTCTGTCCTTGCAGGCCGTGGAATACTAGTCGAGTTTTCTACTAACAATGATTGCTTTGCCAGCCATTAACCCTTTTCAGTGGTTCTGACGTTTACAGCAGCAGACCCTGTCCTTCTCGCTCCCTGAACATATCCTATTCGTTGTCTAAAACATATGGCGCCCATGCCATCTCAAACCTTCTCACTCCAACTACTCGTCGCTCATGAGAAATACATCCGTGAGCGATGCTCTGCAATAAGCCTCACCATCTCGCACATCAAAATAGGCATCGATAGCCACATCAATGTCACTGACAGCTGCGCGTGCAGCTCTTTGCCTTTTATCCATCGATCACAGAGACGGCTGCGTGTGTGGCTTCTTGCCTTTTATCCATCGATCACAGAGAAGGCTGCATGTGCGACTCCTTGCCGCTTTGTTATTGATGACAGAGAACCTTCCGCTATAGTGTTGCTTAGCAACGGTGCTTCACGTGACCAACAGTGGTGGTAGACTTTTGAAGTTGTGGATTAGTGGATTTAGTTGTGGATTATAAGGGCACTTTGGCAGTTAGACGCATTCCTGTCAGCAAGTGACGATATCATGCGCTGTCATCATCGTTCTCCATGACCTTATGGCAAGAACTAACAACGCTATTTGCTGCTGACCAAGTCAACAGTTTCCCCTTGACCAAGGTGATTTTTTTTATCAAACAGGTCAGGTGAGTAAACTGTCTCCACACACTTTCAGAATCTCTCAGTTTCTCCGGGCCATCACATCTTCGTGTGTACATTGGGCCATCTAAACGCATGCACGCACCTTCCACAATATCTGGCGACAATGAAACAAGTGATCAATGTGTGTGGCTCAAGATTTGATTTAAAAGAGTGTGAGAGTAATGACAAAGTGAAATGCGAGTTGTCATGACGATGAAATATAAGTTGTTGTTGTTGTTGTTCTTGTTGTTGTTCTTATTTTGTATTGCAATACCAAATGGAGGAGGCCAATACAAAACTTGGCGAGGACATGAAATACCAAACAGACAGACATGCTAACAAAATGCCATTGTTAATACGCTCGTATAATATTTTCTTTTACCTTCTCGCAAACATATCCTATGCGCCAAGAGGAACTCCCCTCGCAGGGAAAGTCATCCCATTTAGGGTGGAGAAGTCTGGTTTGAAAAGTGACAATGACGCATTTCTCTTGTCCATTGCTCAGCTGGTCACGTGCCCACCTCTCCCTGTTGTCTTCCAGGCGAACTGTAACATCATCACTCCATATGAATTGGTTAAGAGCACTCCCACGACGTAGACCAATCCAATAGCCAGAAAGAGAACTGGTTTCCTGGCCGTATTTCGCAAGGAATGTATTTGTTATGTTCTGTTCTTCAGCTGAGTTGTTAAAAACTACCAAGTACCCTCCTTCCTTTCGGCATCTGTCATGTGCCATGGAGTGACTCAAATTGTTATAACTGTAGAAGTAGCACCTCTCACCAACTTTATCCCAACCTTTGGGACAAACTGCAAACAGGAAAAGAAAAGCAGGAAAATAAGAAAGGCAACGACCATGAGCGCTGATCTCCCAATTCCCAGCTGATAAAGTCCAACGGGTTAGCACTGCACGGCCTGACACCTCAGTTCCACTATTCAGCACGCAGACAAGTTCATGCAAATTATCTCAAAGTTTCTCAATCCTCCTGTACAGAACTCTAGCAGGTGAAAAGCGCGCCCTTTGCCAGCAAAGGCCTAACTAAAATATCGACAAAACCCTCTTACAAGATCACACCTCTCTTTGCAAAACTTCAAATGACATTTCAGCTGACCATGCCAGCCCTCCCCTAGCTTCTGAATTAAAATATCAGCTTGTCTGACAGGCAACAAGCTGCTCGGAGAACGGTTTCTTATATCAGGTCTGATGTCTACTGTTGGCTGGGAAGCTTGCCAAGGCCAGAAACTTGTACCTTTACAGCCTTGTGGCAAAATTTGAATAACTCAGTCCTGGAATGCTAAGTCCAGCACATTCGCAATGTCGCAATCAATTCTGTGTCCATTGATATAAGTTTTGTCTTCCACTATGAAAGGTCATTAATATTCTACTTCTGACGTGTTGCCAGTGCTTACTTTTACTCACAAACTGACCTAAATTCCTCTGTAAGTGTCCGAGCATCAAGGGTTAAGATTGTGGTTCTGAAGGATTGGCACATCGCCAGAAAGAAGCTGGTCTTGAACCCGGATTGTGTAGCTGATTTCTTTGAAGGCCGTAAAAGTACACCAGTCTGGCATTGGCACGCTTCCCAACAGTCAGCAGACGTCGGAGCCTTTATAAGAGACTCGTCCGAGAGCAGCTCATCGCTTGTCAGACAAGCTGACCTTTTATTTCAGAACCTGAGGAAGCCTGGCATAGCTTAGCTAAAACATCCTTCGAAAATTTTCAAATGGAGCCTTTTCTGTGTAAGAGAGGCTTTTTCATGCTCCAACGAGAAGATTGCAAAGTTGTCTTTAGATTTTACGGCCTGAGCTTGAGAGGTTTAGATGAAATCTCCTTCAGTATACACTTGTACACCTCATCCCAGCCCAGACATACTGTTAGGTTTCTCAGTGCAGAATGTACTTGACCGCACAAGTATGCTCAATTTTGCTTGTTCCCTTTGGCAACAGGGAAAATTGGCTTCAGCCGCTCAGAAGGTCTACATCGGGGTGGATGATGAAACACCACTACCCTATGTAAGCAACTTGGGCCTCCATCTGACTTACCGGATGACAATTTTCTCTCTAGTGAATATTTGGTAAATTTCTGAAAAGTAAGTACGTTGCTGATGTTAACTAGGTAAGATTGCAGCACATACTTTGACGATCAAGACAGGAGGAAAAAGCAGACTGGCCACCGATGATGAGGGAGCAATTTTGCACAGTCAAACAACGAAAAGTTGACGTCACGAGAGGTTTAAGTTGTGTCCTCTTTTCCTCGGACATGAGCCTGACTTCAAATTGCAGTGGATCGGCTTTCAAAGCAGAGAACGACATGTGGACTGAGAAATCCAAATTATTTCACACAAGGAGTTTTTGAATTTATCAAGGGCCTTTTTTCAGGGGAAGCGCCGTGCCATAAACGTGCACTGTGAATTGGACAAAGTTTGGTAATGCATCTTGAAAGATGAAAAGTCCTTCACGAATCAAAAGTTGCACAAAGTTTGATGCCACAGCTGTGGATTTTTCACTGCCAAATCTCGGTGATGCGCGCTACAAGGCTTCACAAAAACTATTCTAGATCTTTGTAACTTTGAAAGGCACTTTAAGAAACTTTTCCACAGTGACTTTCAGACAAGCTAAATATCCTCATCCAACTTCTAAGAAAAATGAAACCTTTCAACTGAAATAAAGCTGGTAGAGGTGGAATGTGACAGGGAAGGCAGCTTTGGAACTATTCGCCTATTGAAGTGTGAATTTTGAATAAGGGTCTAAAGTCATACCTGAAAAGTCAATTGCAGCGGTTGACGGTGGTACCTCTGCAGAAAAGCATCAACACATCAGATACATGCCAGCTTAAATTTATGAACTTGGCCCATCATTTAACAGCAAACCAGGTTTATGCTGCAAAGTTTTCAAGCCACTTGCGGGGAAGACAATAATTTTGCCGAATAATCACAATAAGAGTATAGCCTGTTTAGGCGTCAAGCTAACTGTTCGCGGTGTTGGCAATATCAAATACCCTCTACCTAATTATATAAACTAATTGTGTAAAGTATTAAATACTCACATGGCTCCACCTGCACACTTTGGCCATTTCTTCCTAAGGTTTATAACTGTGATCCTCTGTAGACACCAACCTTGCAGGCCCTCCTCTGTCTCTGTCTCTCTCTTTCTCTCTCTCT
Organism: Clathrina lutea; assembly: GCA_028571005.1. Lineage (NCBI taxonomy): Eukaryota > Metazoa > Porifera > Calcarea > Clathrinida > Clathrinidae > Clathrina > Clathrina lutea. Next base: position 11,759 of record JAOWAR010081103.1, on the reverse strand, counting down.
CTCTCTCTCTCTCCCCCGTGGACTTCAACTTAGCCTTTTGCGGTAAAATAACAAAACAAATCATGCAAAGCACAACAAAGCATTCATAGTCAAATTCTGCTTAGGAGACTCAACTTTTGTACTCTTCCCCAAAGCTTATCTCTCGGCAGTTTTCACACTGGGAGGCACTTAGCCTTTGTGGGTTTGATGGGGCTCAAACCACGTCTGGCCGCACATTACCTCTGAGAATGTGAAAAGAGCCAGGATATTAACCTGCTCCATTTAGACATGCACTGGAGGGATAACTGACGTTTCCTGTGAAAAAGGCACGACTGCTAGCCTTCCAATTAAAACTTGAGCCCCTAACAATCCACTGTACCCCGATAAAATACCACCCTTGCTGGTCCTGGTTGATAACAATTGGACAACACTAAGCAGTTGACATCATCTAGACAAAACTGATTGAGTCTCCTTGAGCAGCCGTATTCGTTCCACACTGATGGGCATTGGAGGTGAGGAGACACAGAATTAACGGTCCTTGTACTCTGAGCAGAGCACTGTCTGAGTACTCTTCAAACTTCCACACTGTTAAGAGTATACTACTGCAGAGTATTTCCATATTATTTCTTATTACGTCAAGAAAACATCACTTCTGATTTCCATCTGAGTACATCAGAGTTAGTGGTAGAGTAAGCAGACGTACTCAGATGATGAAAATGCGCTGTGATCAGACGTTTTCAAGCATAAGAAAGAGATCCTAACGGAAAGTTACTGGAATTTAGCAACATGTATTCAAGTTCTGAAAGAGGCAGTGCACTTTTCCATAATCAAACTATGAAGAGGTTGTACCAATGCCCAAGGTTAGTCTGATGCACTGAAACGTTGCGTGCTGTGGTCATCATCAAGATTTGTCTGATGCACTGATATGCTGCGTGCTGGGGTCATCTTCGCCACCATGTCCTCTATTGTCGGCTGTCGAGCAAACGCTGTAAAAGTCCTTTCTTGGAAAGTGGTTTGGAGCACCCAATAATTGGGACAATGAGCGGCTTGATGGTCTTCTTGGAGTTGGTCAAAAATGACGTAAACAAGAAAAGAAGGCACAGATCAATCATTGAAGCTCGTAATCTAGCGACATAGAGGAAATACTGTTCATTAACCAACCCCTATCCTTCCTGCTGATATTTTTGATACATACTTGCTTTCCATAATCTTGTAGTATCCTTGCATCCTCCTCTAATGCACGCTCAATCAGCCTTCTTCTATGGAGTTGAAGGAAATTTATCTCCAAGTGAGACTTGAGCAGTGAATGGAGAAAAGGCAAGAGGCACGCATTTTGGGGTCCATGCCATGCTACGATGATGGTGATGCTGAGTGCTTACGGCAAGGTTTTGACCCGCTGTCAACTCCAGAACTGTTCCTGTTCCGCATTACTGTCAAGAGCGGGCAAGGCCAATGCACGCCGCTGCCTTTCCATTTTCTTACTAACGTTCTTTACGCTTCGAAACCATTCATCTGCCGCTTGTGGCTACGCGACATCTAGATATCGGTGGAAACAGCGCATCACTGTGCCTGCGGCGACTGCGCTGAGGAATTGAAAGCCTGTGACTTGGTGAAGCCCCGAAGGGAAAACGATGGTTGGCAGGAAGAAGGGAAGGGAGAGACAGGTGACACCGAAGAAGGGGGTGTGCACGTAGAAGATAGACTCAAATTGACCGAAGGCACCGAAGCAAAGTTAAACTGTGTGCTTATGGGAGACGTTTCCCCGATAGTAGTTGTGTGAAGTCCGCCAGAGAATGTGGCTAGATCATAGATTTGCGCAGGCCAGGAATGATCGGAAGAGCAATTATTGCATGTCCCACTTCAGGCAGTGCCAAAGAGCGGCTTCAAAATACATCCGCAGCGGGAAGTTGCTGAAAAAGTCTTCAAAGTATCATTTGCTATTTTCTGCAGGTCAGGTCAGCCTTGGACGCAGGAGGTTTTGGTGTGAGGAACAGTAAGCATACTCGTAAACTACTGTGAGTAGAGAGCATGGAAATATCTTCATATATGTGTGTGGATAAAACATTGCGAATCATTTAAGATTTCCTAGCTTTTCTCTTCTTCTTGTTTCCAGGTATTTGCGGGTAGCTTACTTTCACATCCACAACTGATTGGTGGCTGATTAAGATGCTGTCCTTCGTTGTGAGTAAAGCCATCATAAGTAGCAACGTAATATCCATTATGGAAATAGACTGGGAAGCCATTTCCTTCTCTGACCGGATCAGGGCCTGGGTTAATGAAGAAAATCCGCCCTTTTCCTTTATATCTGTAATGAGCATTTGAAACCTTTTCTCCAAAGTTGGGAACTGTTGTCGATGATGAATAGAAGCTTTTCAGGACACGATCTTTGGCAAGCAGACCTGTCCAGATGGGATTTGTTGTACTTTTACCTGCCTTCAAAAAACATTCATAGTCAAAAAGATCTTTGGGAATTGCCTTTCGGTACGAAGAGTTAAACTCCTTGCAGAGCCGTCCGCACTCAGAAGCAGGCTTTCTACCATTGTTTTCGACAATTTTATATTTTAAAGGTGGACAAAGGCCTGATCAAGAGACAACCAGAACAAGATAACAAGATGTCAGAAAAACAGGGGTTGTTACGAACAACTCAGCTTCACTTCAAAAGAATAAAATCGTTCTCAGAGGGCAAGAGGTTAGAGGGCAAGGGGTAACAACAAAAGCGACTTTCCTTGTGGAGATGGACCTTTCTGTTTTGAGCATACTTAGCATGCTGAAGTCTGACCCTTCCACCTTCCTTGTCTGGTGAAAAGAAACGATCGTATTGCTCCCTAAATCTCAATTTGCAAATGACATACAGTGGTATAGACATTGGACAGCTCGCGACTGTCCTGATTTCTTATTTAAGGATACAGATGCATTTGTATCTTACTTCACAAACGTTGGCTGATATATACCCTTTGCATTGCAAGAATTTTCGCAAACATTGACAGTCGTGTAGGTCTACTGTGAATGGTCAAGGTCTCTAACCATCAGCTTTTAGCCAAAATGCCATTTTTATTGACCTGGCAAAACGGATGAAAGCCTTGCTGAAGAATTTATCTCACGGCTTCCTAATCGAGGGAAAGAAGTTTTGCCCAAATGCTAAAATATCTCAATCCCTTTCAAACATTCTATCAACTTGAGTGCCGGATTTCACTTGCCGAGATGGCCTGACCAAGGGTAACGAACAAAAGTGCTTCGGTAAATCGATCTTATACCGTTTGCAGAAGTCGAATGGGATTGCACACTATTTTCAGCAGACTGCGAGCAAACTCTATACGTAGCATTACCGGTCGGAGCATTGCTACCTGGGGATGCGCCTAACTCTTTAAGAAGACGGTCGTGGTAACATTTCTTACAAATGAAAACAATGTGATTGCCGGCTTTGTCTGCTGTGGTTACAAGTCGTGCAGACCCCCGGGACATCGCTGAACTTCCTTGGAAGCAAAGATAGACTTCCCCACCCGTGCACTACCTTTGCGAGAGAGCGACTCTATCCTATCACGCACTTTCGAAAGGACGGTGCTAGCCCACTCTTCAAGGAGAACCATCGGAACCCGAGATCGACTTGCCCACTTTTCTTGACACTGGCAGATTGCAGTCGTAATTAGCTCGTAATATTTTACCCAATTGACCACCCTGGGCTCACGGAATTTAGGACGCTTTCCAAAAATGGCGCGTAGTTTTGGGTCACCCAACTTAGCATTTGTGTGTGTGTATGTGTGAGTGTGTTTGGGCGTGTTTGTTTTTGAATGAGTTGGCCAAGAAAATGAAGAATTTCAATTTCTGTAGTTTCCAGTCGCTCGACAAGGGCAGGCTTCATTCTTTGGTTCATGTGTAGCGACGCATAGTCTATGAATCCTTTCCGTACAACAATATCTAGGTCCCGTAAACTTTCATGTTCTTTTCTGAATGCTGAAAAGTCACTTCCCGAGGAAGTAATATGTTTACCCCCATCACTGGGCTTGCACAGGAAAAGTACATGTAGAAAACATCGCTGGCATTATACGGCCGTTTGGCTGTATTTAAAAAACATGGTGCACTTGATCACAACTGTGATGGACTAAATCAAATTTACTACCACTGGCAGTGCAGCATGATGAATGGCCTTTACGTTTTCTTTTCTAGTTTTCTTTTGTGCAGTCGAGAGAGATGCTATGGAATGTGTGAAGGTGCCGCAGAAGATGGGAAAAGATTACGCATGAATTCTACAGAGGCTGGTAGGTGCGTGAAGGGGTGACTTTGTGAAGATGTGATGCGTAGGCGTAGCTTTTTTTCTATTGCAGCCCTTCCGCTGATCTAGTGTAGTCGGTGTCGGTGGTCGGTGTCTGCTGCATTACCTTCCGCATGGCTAGGGAAACATCTTTCATATAGCAGCCTGCCTTTAGCTGGTCCCCAGTTACAGACCCAAGCAAGCTCTCAGGCTCGGCCAGCTTCATTTGTTTTAAAAGTGATCGCAGCTCCCAGGCCGTGGCTTACCATAACCATTCATGATCAGTTCTCCTTCCACAACTTCTGAGCTCAATAATTTTCGGAGCCCTGGGCAAAGGACTAAAAATCAACGTTGCGGCTTAGCTTAATGGTTTCTTGTTCTTGATCAATCACTAACCATCATTCCGTTCTTGTTTCCTCTTATGGTTTTTGATATATTTCAATTCTGTGCGAAAAGAATTTTCCTCTTTTCTTCCCTTATCAGTTTGTCCATAACAAGACTGTACACATGTCATTATGTGGCTCTAGGGCAGAAATGCTGGTATTGTACATAAATATGTTTTTCTTGCATTTGGACCAACTCAACCTGACGAAGGCAAGGCCCTTTTGGCGGAAACTTATTATTAACAATTACAAAAACTGTGTGCTGGAGAAGGGAAAGAAGCAGGGAACAAAGCAAATTTAAAATGTCATAACGTCCTTGTTCCTTTTAGTTCCAGGTGTTGTGAGAAGCTTACTTTCACATCCACAACTGATTGCCTTCCTGCCACGATACTGTCCTTCGTCGTGAGTAAAGCCATCATAAGTAGCAACGTAATATCCATTATGGAGATAGACTGGGAAGCCATCTCCTTCTCTGACCGGGTTAGGGCCTGGGTTAATGAAGAGAATTTTTTCATTTCCTTTATATTGGTGATCAGTGTGTGGGTGGCGAATTCCAAAGTTGGTAATTTGTGTGTTCCGCGAATAGGAGCTTGTCAGGGAACCTTGTCTGGCCAGCAGACCCGTCCAGATAGGAGTTGTAGGACCCTTACCTGCCCTCACCAAGCATTGATAATCAAGCTTAGTTTTGGGAACTGCCTTTCGGTACAATGGGCCAAATGCTTTGCAGAGCCTTTCACACGCTGAAGCAGGTTGTCTGTTGCTGTTTTGAATAACTTTATACTTCGGATTTTGACAAAGGCCTGGTAAGGAGACAAGGAGAACAAGATATGTTGGAAAATAAAGAGGATCATTAAGAATTATCGAACTTCTCTTAAAAGAATTAAACCGTTTTGGCCTTTAGAATGCGTGCTTCTCTGTGAAAGAGCAAACTAAAGAGGAGCCGAGTTCTATATTCAGGCGACTCTTGGGCAGTGAATGGGTTAGAGGGGCAAGGATATTGATGGAGATAATCTTTCTGCTTATCGAAAGGCATCAGTCAGATGGGTAGTTCCACAAAAGTGCTAACTTCAAGAAAATCGTCAACAAGGCAGTCCTACTGTTCAGGACAGCATATGTTCAGTTCCTGGGTGTAGAGGAGAAAGTCTTAAGGACGGTGCCACTGAACTGGAAATGATATGTCAAGGAGGATATGAGATTTATTTTGTAATGGAGAGGACACCCTCATCCTGATGTTAGAAATACAGATGTTTTGTCCAGCCAGAACAGCTACCCACTAGGGAAAGATCATTTGCCACCCATGCACCCGGCTCGATGACCCGAAGGGTCTAAGTTTTGTTGACCACGCTGTCACCTGCACAAAATGGTTGCACTAGTAGAACAGGCCTCAGCCAGCAAGGAATCTGGGCCAATGAATTTCTCAGGACTGTGCCATGAAATTTTGAGAGAGCAGTGACGAGGAAAAATGTATGACTTTCAGCAAAGAAAAGCCTGTCAATGACAGCGACGTTGCCAGATCCTCACCCTTGCTCCACATGAGGAGTGGTGCGGCAAAAGATGGACCAACAACCGGGCAAACGGTTATAAAAGAGGATTGACGTTGAAAGGATATACGGCCTCACCTTTTCAGCTGGGGACATTGCTGAGGAAAAATAGGGTGCAGATGATAACTTGAGCCAACGTGTACAAGAACCGGGAGCTCACTGCCTATCGTAGTGCCATGACAAGTTGACAGTGCTGTGACGCTGATGCCAATGCATCCATGTTTTTACAATGTAAGCTGAGAGTCGTCGACAGGATATAGCTAGAAAAGTCCATTTCGAGCATGGTAGGCATGCTTGTGGATTAGGCGATTACTGAGCGCCAAACTCTCCCCTGAGAATTTTCTTGCCTCGCTAAATTTCCAGAAACCACCTTAATCCTTTTAAAACCATCTATCAACTTTCATTTGTTGACAAAGCCTAATCGAGATAGAGCTGTGCCACTGAAAAGCCCATTTCTGCACGGCATGTTGGACTAGTAGAAAGCGAAGGTTACTCTTGCCTTGGAATGGTGATCAATGGAAACAGTTTCAGCCATCCATCTCATCATGAGTAAGGAGTATTTTCATGTGATCGCAGGTGTATGTACTTGTCAATCAGCACAAAATGGCCTAGCACACGAGAGTCACCTGACAATCCGATGGGCAATGGCGCACTTTCTGGGTCAGGCTATCTTGTTCACATTTGAGTCCGAGGTAATCGTAATAGCGAGGGAATAATGTATGGCTAGCACATACAACATGACGAGATCTGACCTGCGCCGAAAGAAACGGCCAATGCTGAGCTAGTGTGGTCAGTATAGAAAGGAGAGGTTTGACAGAACAGAGGAAATAGATTCGATAGCATGATGGCGGAGCGGAAAGTCAGGTGATTCTCGCCAAATGGCTCTCCTCTGCCAGGCAGAGCACGGAATGGAAACTTCATGAAGTTCTCTTCAACTGAAATCACAGTTTAGGTGGCCAATGCTTCTAAAAGGTTTGAGGCGTTTTAAAATTGAGAGGAGCAGGAACATCCTCACACCTCCTTTTTTCATGTGTTTACCTCCTTTTAACCCTACAAGCTACAAAACGTTAAGTGCCAAATCTCATCTAGACTGTAGGATTTCGTTCGTCGAGATAGCAGCTTCGACTATCCAGTTTATCTTGAATAATGAGCATGTGATGCGCGCACAGGTGCGAGTGTGTGTGTTCATGGATAGATGTAGGAAATTAAATCTTAAAAATATTGTGCAAGAGTCCTGCTAGGTAAGCTCACTAACTTGTCTGACAGTTCCGGCCAGTGTAAAGAGGCATACAGACACACTGGTAGCCGTGTACCCTGTTCACGCAAATTCCATTGTTCAGGCAGTTTACGTTGGCACACCAATCAATGCCTGGCACAAGAAAAGAGAAATGTTGATTAAAGACAGTTGATCAGTCAATGGACAAGTTCATTTTATTTTGATGAATTGTGACCTTCGTTTTCCTTCCTTCTTTTCCCCTTCCTTTAGGAAAATATGAAGGAGATGGTTTTCATTCAGTTTTCACTATGTCAAAGTTTTTTTCTACTGTACATTCACACGTTTGCACGCTATAGAATAGGGTTTCGAACAACCCGGGCAACCTCATTGTTCAATTTCGATTCGATCAGCAAATGTGTATCACAAGGCTCACCACAAGATACATTCCAAAGAGGTTGGCCTGCCCTGGACGGAGGTTTTTTGCAGGTTGGTTGGCTTCTGTATTGCCCATCATAGCCCAACATCGATTCCAGGTTAGACGGGAGGGATGGCAGCCATTCACAACTACGTTTGTCACAGTTCCATGGATTGCCATTCAGCAAACTGTGAAACAAGGAAGCAGCCTTGAGTATATTTACCAGAATAGACAGAGAGTACACATTCGGTCCTTTTTCCTAAAATAGGTTGGTTTCACGGCAAGCTTAGGTCTTTCAATACAACATGGTCGAACATCAGAGTGCATTACAGGAGTGAAGTTCAACTGTGTCATGTGGCAAAACCAAAGCTCAAAATGAAATTGACTAAAAGTGACTGTAGGTGGTTCCTCCAGGAATGATCGATTAGTGTCTGGTATAATTTACGTAAGAGATTGTACCTGTATGAGGAAGAGGAATAAAAGTGTGGTATAGATAAAAAGAGATGGGTGGGTTAAGGTAGCACAAGCCACCAAGCGCTGGCGCTTACAAGTTAAGCCGATTTCCTGTCAAGTGCAAAACCCTCGTACCTTTTTCGTGCACACAGGAAGCTGTTGCTACTGGAACAAGTAAGGTCAAATGCTTGCCGACTGGCACCAGCACTGTCATGAACTGATTGTCTTCATAAGTTCTGTGCTCCTTCCCTGGAGTTTATCTCAACATCCGCTAGGGCTATTGCAATCAAACTTACCATGTGGAATCTTCATGCCCAGGGGTACAAAACTGTGCTAACGATTTCAATATTTTCATCTCATTATCAAATGACACATGGCAAACTAGCTCCAACTCAGCGAAAGAAGCGAAGGGAAGTTCTAGAGCTCTTATCTCTCTTATTTTTTTTCAGAAAACAAAGCTCTGTAGCAGGATTTTGTAGACAAACTCATGGCCTGAGTGGAGGAACTATTGCCCATTTAACGTCCTGTTGACTTCTTCCTCATCTCTCTCTTCACAGGTATCAAGATCAAGTTCGAAAAAGCCAGCCACATACCAAGGAAAAATTTCAACATAATGTGGCTGGCGTTTTCGAGTCTGAAGCCAAAGGACATGTTGTCAAGAAGGCAATAAGTGTTACGCACATTGGAATGAAGCAGTCAACGATGTCGCACCGCGGCTCAAAAGCCCTCTTTTTGAACTGTATAATTTGATTTGCCTTCTCAGGCTTCTATTTTATACCAAATATGTATTGCTCTCTTTTCTCTTCTTCTTTTCTTTCTCCTTTCTTCTTTATGAAGATCCCTTGATTACTGCTTGCTATTGGGTAATCAAATGAAGGCTGCTACTGCCACTCCTACTTCAAAACACCATTTAGTTGGCCACTCCTGATTGGCAAGGTCAGGCATCGGTAGTCTAGTCCATCATTGTAGACCTTTGCCCCTCAGGTACTCTCCATCTCACACCAGCGCCTTCCATCGTGCGCCATCTCTTCCCCACCCCACCCCCTATGTCTGACTAGCTGTCCCAAATTGTAGCTTCCGTAGTTGCAATTTCCGTGGTTTGAGCACATGAAATGGCCCCAGAGATTGTGACTCGCCACATGAAGATTTTTATTATTACTGCTAGTATTAAGATATCAACAACTGTAACAAAGAGGAAACCACCCTTCCCCCAAGGAAACTCTGCAAACAGAGGACAGCTTACAGTTTTGTGAGTGGTAAACCACTGAACACTTCGATGGGAAGAGCAGTTAATTGGTTTCCATTTAGGTGTCTGGTCCGAAAAAGAAAAAAAACAAAAGTGAAGGTCAGAAAGTACAAGCAAGACTTTGCCAAGGAAAGTCTACCCAACTAGGGCCCTTTACAGTCGTGCAGTTCTCAGGCGGTACATGCAACTACTGCTCAGGGTGGATGGTGGTACACGCTTGTTGTTTCTAAGCCAAGAACGGACGGATTTCAAAAAATTAGTATGAGCAACAACTGTCATTGTTCTATCTGTTGTGCAGCACGCACCAGGCAGGCACTTGTGCGTGCCTGCTATGTGCAGTCAATGTTCCATCCGTGCGTGTTTTAGCGAACCTAATTACACAAGAAACTTGGTGGTCTCTGCCCAAGCAATGGTTTCCAATTGACATAATTTTGCAACTGACGTCATCAACAGGCCATGGCAGTGAAGGCAGATTTCCACCAAAGACTTTGATAACTTGATTCCAACTTCATCATTAAAGAAGTGCTTTGTGGTGAGCAAAGTAAGGAATTTAAGATTGGAAGGGGACACCCAGAAAAAGCATTGCTCCACTCTTAACTAACGGTATATGCATTCTTGGCAGTACAGTACGTATCGGCTATAGAGTGATTGGATGTAGTGATATGCCGGATATAATGATAAAACCTGGAAGAACCATAATCAAAACACCAAAAGCCAAATAAAATATCACTAGAGGCAATGTATCGGCTGTAGCGATATATTGAATGTAATGATGGACAAGGAAAGTCAAAACCAAGATTGGTGAAGCTAGCACATTCTGAAGTGACATCAAACTAGCCTTCAGCAGAACCTGAAGGCGCGTGTACTTGTTCGTGGTTTTTATGGGCACTTTGGCAGTAGACGCATTCCTGTCATCAAGTGACGATATCATGCGCTGTCATCATCCTTGTAGTAGTAGTAGTAGTAGTAGTAATGTTTATTTTGTGTAGGTAAATCAACAGACCAGTGGTCTACTCAAAGATAACCTACAGAGAATTATGGAGAATAATCATGGAAATGTTGGATGGGAAGGATGTAAACTGAGAAAAAAAAGGAAGATCAACAGCTAGAGAGATGTGCTGCCAATGGCCATCGCAACAACTAAAGTCGAAGAAGGAGAATTAGACAGAGATTTGAGGAAATTAGAATTGAAAGAAGGTAGGCTGAAAGAGTTTCTGACCGAAGGAGAAATTGTGTTCCAGAGCAGAGGAGCTCGATTTGAGAATGAGACTGAGCCAGACCGCGAAACTGCTCGGAATGGCCTCAAAGCCGACTCTTGACCTCTGGTTGCATAGTGATGACTAGGGCTCGAAATCGCGCATCCATGATTTGAAGTCAGGCAAAATTTGGTACGAATTTTCTCAACACAAGCTAAGTGTACAGTGGTTCAGAACGAACGTGCATGTGTGTGTGCACACGCATGCACTGGCGCATCCATGTGTGTGCGTGTGAGAGAGATTATAAAAGACAGAAGAAGAACTGAGAAGAAGAAGAAGAAGAAGAAGAAGAAGAAGAAGAAAAAGAAGAAAAAGAGATGCACGGGAAACTCTCAACTGTCAGTTTAAGAAAAAGCAGTGCAATAGACGCAATAACAATGAAACCTCTATCAGCGCCTGGGAATGTGAGCGAGAGAGATACAGAAGGAATGAAAAAATTAACAGGTAAACCAGGAATAAGTGATTTATGTTCAGTCGAGCTACACGCTGCGTTCTGTTATGAAGGCGACGAAGTTGTGTCTCTTCATAAGCAGCTGGATGCTGCACATGCATGCTCAAGGGAAAAACCGGCCAAGCGAGGTAAGCATTGAGGTCGTTATCCTAGACAACAGCATCCAGCGACAAGTTTCACTGGGGAGCATTCGTGGGAAACCACGGCTACAAACCCCTGAATATTTCCATCATTAGTCAAATCTCTGTAGCCCAGGTGAAGGTAATCCTCAACAACTGCCCTTCATTTCGCCAGGACGCCTTCTTCTCATGTGCATATTATTCTTCACTGGGTGTGTAGTTTCAACAAGAACTGCCACTCCTTTCATGGAATTTCATTGTACTTCAGTGTGTCTTGGCACGGGTGGCATTCATGTGTGTGTTCCGCAAGCAAGCATGCAGCGCGGTCGCCATTTCTTAGCACGTTGTCATGGTTGTGACGCCATAATCATAAATTATTGCCACCGTCAGGCCCGTAGGGACTGTAGGTGGTTCCACAGACGATAATTGATGTGTGTGTGTGTGTGTGTGC
>JAOWAR010080992.1:0-12529 GCA_028571005.1 Clathrina lutea | reverse complement strand
CACTGTGCGTGAATGTTTCTGATCGCTCCGCCAATGCTATTTTTCAATGTCTTCTCCTCTTTAGCACGAAATCAAAGTTGGAGGTGTGGTGTTGCTTAGCAACGAGGCAAGCCCCATCGTCAATCAAGTTCTCGGCGCTCAAATTCTTTCTACTCTTGGCATAAGTGATTTGTTGCGCAAGCACCAGCCAGTACCTGAGCTGCCACCTTCACCGCAGGACTACGTTGGCATCTACAAGGACCGTTCAAGTCCGGTGTGTCCACATGAGAATTTTTCAAATTATCTTGAACTTTAATTGGGGGAAAGTGTTCTCTAACGAGATTGCGCATAACACAGTGGCTCTGTATGAGTTATTCAAGACAGAACTGCAAAAACCATACATGGTGACCAGAACTCACATAATACAGACTAGCAAACAACACATCCTCATTTAGGGCTTGAATTTTGTGGCCATGGTGGAGGCATGTATACTCAGGAAACAATGTATACTCAGGAAAAAATGTATACTCAGGAAACAATGTATATTCAGGAAACAATGTATACTCAGGAAACAATGTATACTCAGGAAACAATGTATACTCAGGAAATAATGGATATGAAAACAAAGAGAAAAAGACTGATCAGCAACAGATGAAACCGAAGAAAATGCACTCTAGATCAAGATGGCTATTGTTGCAAAAAACTGAAACATATAAACAACTGGGGCTTATAAATGAGAAAACACGGAAAACTGACAGTGATGCTAACGATTAAGTAAAGTAAGACTGGTAAGACTGGGCTGTCTTTGGACAAAACATTCACTTTTCATCCATACTACAAGGCCGTTATAGCAGAGCTAGATTGTATCCTATAAAAAAATAAAAAAAAACAACAACAAGAAGAAGAAAAGATAAAACTCAACAGAGATTTAGTAGATTGTTCCTGACTACGAACAAATCAGCATCCTCTCAAAGCTTGAACTTCTTAGAATGAAAACGACGCCCTGCCGTCTGTGTTGTCTCTCCTCCTGATATGATATGTTCAGATAACTGCTAACGTCACCTTGCAGAAGCTTTCTGATGGCTACAATCATTTAGTCATGACCGGTGTGGGCTCTGGAGGTACCCTTGAGTATCGAGGCGGTGACCTCCTTCAGGTAACTTGTAAGGTACCTCTTTTTGACATTTGAGATTAGAATGCTGAAGTTCAAAATTGAACTACCACCAAGAAAATTGTTCAAGCATGTTGCAATGGCCCCATTTCCCGTATCAAAATGTTTGACTGTGGTTGATCAACTTAATTCGGGCGAGATGTTGATTAAAGTCAATGAATGAACCAGGATTTCAATGGGTTGTTGGATGATATTTTGAAAACCAGAGGGATTGATTGAGCTAATCTAGCTCATTCTAACCCGTGAAATGTTAGATCTGTGCCTTCGCTTGCTCCCTGCTTCCACCAATTACCAGGCTCTGCTGCTTTTACTTGGCCGCTGCTTGCCCGCTGCAGCCTCTGCTCATCGGCAATGGTATTCGATCGGTCGGAGTGGTCTGCACCCTTCGTCCGCAACAAACAAAACGTTTGATGCGTGCCTTCATTTGTGCTCTCCTGCCGACAATCACTCTCTGTTGCTTTCGCTTGCCTCTGTCGCCTCAACCTGCCCACTGCTTACCTGTTGCAGCCCCTGCTCACCTGCAAGGGGTTTTGATCATCCCGAGTGGTCTGAAATTAAGCGATGTGCCCTTGGTATATCTGCAGAGACCTCGCTCTCTCCTCACTGCTTTCGCTTGATGAAAGAACGTGCTTACACTGACACCTCTGCTCTATGCGGCGCCATTTTGAAACTTAATTTTCATAATGCGTTTTTTAAATTTCTGAAGAGGTTGAACTTCATCATCAGGATTCTCTACAAAGGCATGCTCATCCCTTTCTCAGCTGCAGTCTTGCCTTTTTTTCCTTTTACTAAAAATTCGCTTGAAAGTGGAGTAGATCTTAGCCCGTTCAGGAAGTTGGAGTAGTTAGCAGGTTGAAAGCTAATGGCGGAATCTGGTTGGATCTGCATTTCTAGTTGTTGATGCATCCTTTTGTCAGTTAAGGAATTTCTGGCTTGGACTGTGCTCTCTGTGAAAGGATTTTTAGTTGCAATTGGCACCCTGCTTTGTCAATGGACTTGCTAACCTCTTGCGAAAAGATTTCTGGTTGCAAGTGTCACCCTGCTCTGTGAATGGACTTGCTAACCTCTCGTGAAAGGATTTCTGGTCGTCACTCTGTTGACTTCTGGGTCAGTAGGTCAGGTTAGCTCCCGACCTTTAGCCATGCCTGACATTGAGCTTGCCTGTACATCATATCTGGCTGAAATGATCAATTTTAAAAACGGAGTATCGGACATGGATATGTCTCATCACGAGCACCTTTGCTTTCCTTCCAACGTTCCTCAGTACAAATCAACAAATCATGGTTTTGATTATGATTCAGCACAAATCATAAGGAAGATAATCATAAATTAACTGGCACAAATTGAAACGAAGGTCATCTGTCGAGCTTTCCTTCACGTCGAGCTTTCCTTCATGTCTAACTCGATCCTCCCTTCAGGGCAAAAGCTCATCAAAGCGGCCACCCACAAAATTCGCCTCGGTCAATATTTCAGTGAACTCGGATAATATTAGCCGGTATTGCCTCAGCCTTGGGAAAGAATGTGTGCAATATTGTTCGATATCCTTAATCTGGCCTTGATTGCCATGGGACGTGAACGTCATGCCCTTACTGACTGCACCCGATGCTCCTTGCTTGTCAATAGTAATGGGTCGTATTTTTCGTGTTTGTCCACATTTGACGTGTGATTCAGGTGGCCAAGTTATAAGCAATTCACCTTATTCATTTTTGAGCAGTGGAAAATCATAGGAAATTAACGTTTTTCAAGCTTTAGCTTTGATCCAGGTGGACCTCTGGTGGTACTCAAGGGATTAGGCAATATTTTATTGTTGATCAATATCAGATGAAATCAATTTATTTCATGAAAAAATATAGCTTCTCGCCGGCCAAGCGAAGCGAGAGAGACGAGACACTGGTTATCGCTGACTGTGGTACGCATGTGCTACTTTGTGCATTATGCTCGGCAATGTCGACGCTTCTTCCAGTCGCGTCCAATCAACCTGCACGTTGAGTCTCCCTCCCACCCACACTGTTCTTTCCCTTTTCTTCGTCTTTGCTGTATTGAGATCACTGCTATCTTCGCTCTTCTCTCCGTGCTGCTTTGGCTTCTGGGTCTCTTCTGTCCACTGGTTTTTCCTCCTATTCATGCCTGCCAGGGCAGGAGGTTTCTTCCTGTCAGCCGTAAGGTTTAAAATTAATCCTGGCACCCCGGTAGCCTAGTTCTCCTATTTTTCTTGCTATACGTCTTCAAGCTCCCTCTTGGTACCAGCTGTCCTTTCGATATTAATTTTTACCCTGCCTTTTAATTGGCGTTTCTGTTCATTCTTGAGCTCTTGGGCTCGTATCATTATGAATAATACTCGCGTGTGGTTGGCCATGGGCTCCACCACCTCTTCACTTGGGTGTGTTCAGAGGCAAGAACTGTCCCTAAATTATTCTTCAAGGAAAGGGAAGTAAAAGCTGTTGAAGCACGAAGGCTGGACCTTTCTTTGAGCAAGCGAAGGCAGTATAGGTCAAACGCAGGTGGTAGCAGGTGAGCAAAGGCCGCTGCAGGCGATTAAGATACACATCAGTTGATTGCATACTGCTCCGTGTGGTCAAAGGCCGTTGCGTGCGAGTGGATCATGCAAAGGCCATTACATGCAACCAAAGGTCATTGCGAGCAGGCGAAGACTGAAGCAGGTATGCAATAAACGGGTGATGACAGCAGGGGGCAAGAAGCGGAGACAGAGCCTCAGTGAAGTACACGATTGGGCAAGGACGAATAAGGACAAGACGATCAAATGTTTTGATTGCTCTGGATATTGGCCGTAAATCACCGATTGTCGGCTTGCCTAAGGCCAGACGGTACCAGCTTTCTGGCCGGTGAATGAATTTTGGTAGCTCCAATATTCCTGCTGGTAGTGGTAGGGGGACGTGGCATGAATTTTACTTACAGGGTTAGATTCCGCCACTAAACTAAAGAAACGGCTTTTTATCATAAATATAAAACCTAAAAGTGGGAGAGGAGAGAACAAAGAGTAAAATCAAAAAAAGTCGATAGAGTTAAAATAAGCCTGGCCAGAAAGCTGGCAGCTGTTGGCCCAAGGATATCTAGAAATTAAAAGGTTTCGTTCGATTTTAAGTGATATCACAGCGGAGTTAAAGTGAATCAATTGCACAGCAATCAAACGTTGCGATGCTTTTTGAGTTTACCTGCTGCTTCACAAGTTACTTTATGTTTTCATGTGGTCAATCCTGCAGTCCGGTACGATTCTCCCTAATGTTCTTTCCATATTGATGGAGTGTGAAGTTTCAATTTGGAAAGGATGAGATTTGAGGCAAATTTGGGCAGCAAAGGTGTTTCTGAAGGTGTAGAGCCTTTCCAACTATTTTCAACATTATAATAGATTTGATTCCTGGTGTGGCTAGCCCGGCATAAGTTGAGCAATACCATAACATTTTACAACCATGCCCGGGAGTTGAAAGAGTTAACTTTTATGTAATTGCAAGCCTGATTTGAATGTTCAGCTCCCTTAAGCTTGGCCTGAGCGATCAGCCAAATCCTTTTTTCTTTCTTTCTCAACCATGTCATTTCTTTCTCAACCATGTCATTTCTTTTTCAACGATGTCATTTCTTTCTCAACCATGTCATTTCTTTCTCAACCATGTCATTTCTTTCTCAACGATGTCATTTCTTTCTCAACGATGTCATTTCTTTCTCAACCATGTCATTTCTTTCTCAACGATGTCCTTTCTTTCTCAATGATGTCATTTCTTTCTCAACGATGTCATTTCTTTCTCAACGATTTCATTTCTTTTGGCTTTCCTCCATGCAGGTCTCTGTCAAATACTTTCCGCACTTGTGCTTAGTAGATACTGATAATTCAGACTTTTATGTGAAATTCCAACGAGACGGCGCTGGAAAGATAACCAGTGCAACTACACCGGGGTTTATGTACGGACTGCAACTTTACAAATCCTAGTTCTCTTTCACAAATTCTTCTTTCCAACATCTTGAGAATATCGCCTCCAACTTAATCATTCTTTCTTTATGTTTCTGATGAACTGATTGGCGATACTTACGATTTGACTTAATGGTTCTCGTAACCATGTTTGTGGCAACCCGCCATCTTTACAAGGTATGAAGAAAGCATGTGTTCATGAATAGCACGTGCGATCTTTAGTCCAGAGTCATTGCCAATATTTGATTCTGTTGAAGTCTACTGAATGGTCTATTCCACTGAGTTTTGTTGTGCAGTCTGCCTGTGTGCCCGTGAGTTCCTGTGCACTGAACCTTAAGACGTGTCATATGACAGCCGCAGGCAGAAGTGCAGTGATTACTCGATGACTTCAGCGATGTGGTTCATTGGGCATTTAGGGGTTCTCCAGCTGGAGAAAATTGTAAATATGGCATTTTGACGTCATTTTCAACTATTTTTAGAACCATAATAGCACCTTGATTAACTTCCTGTATTACGGCTTATATTAAAGGAATTGTTTCGTTTTGGCAACAATACCAGTGAGAGAGAAAAGCATGATTTGCACTATATCTGTGTTGTTCCAAGTCATCCTCCGCACAAATGAAAACTTTCTTCTCTGCGTGCAATGAAATGAAATGGCACGGTTAGGAGTTAGTGAGCTCACTTGTCTATCTAAACCTGCGTAATGTCCGTGCAAACGTTCATACCGTCATATGCACGCGATCCTCTGTACAAGATGACTTTCCATGTTCCCCTCTGCGAGAAGCGAGGGACTACCTCATCCTTATCAAGCGCAGTTTAAGGCTGTACCCATGGCCATGGAGAATGGCCAAGCCAGATAACTGTTCTTCCTCCATCGTTGAGCGCAAGTATATTTAGGCGTCGAACGGCAATTATGCTTCGCTCACAAGAGCCCTTAGTGGCAGGCCCTGTCGCCAAGAGCTGCAGAAGCCTCGTGATTGTCGGGCAAAGGGACTGGGCAGCCAGCATCATGGCCCTTGAAATGTTTTCAGGACGATTATCTGGGTTTAAACCCTTCAGGAGCAGCTCCCAATGGTCCATCTCATCCTTCAGGGTGCCGATGTTGGCGTCGGGAGGCAAGTCCTGACGGAAGGTGCGAATTATTAGTTATTATAAAATACAAAAAGATCTTGCAGATTCAAATAAAAAAAAGGCTATTGAGCCGTGGTGCGACATCGCTGGATGCTTCCTTCCAATGTGCGTAACACTAATTGCCTTCTCAACAACATGTCCTTTTGCATCAGGCTCGAAATGGCCAGCCACATGGCGTTCTGATTGGTGATGTTGAAGTTTTTCCTTGGCATGTGGCTGGCTATTTCAAGCCCAATGCCAAAAACATGTTGTTGAGAAGGCAATTAGTGTTACGCACATTGGAAGGAAGCATCCAGTGATGTCGCACCGGGCTCAATAGCCTTTTTTTAATCTGCAAGATTTTTTGTATTTTATAATTTGCACAATTTTTTGTTTGGTATGGCTACTCACCTTGTCTTTCTCGTTAGGATTAGATTTGAATTGGCCAAGGAATGTGACGGTGAGGATAGAGGGCGAAGCACTTCTTTCAGATACAGGTACTCCTTTCTTTGAGCTTGGCTTGGATGGGCCGTTCCGAGTGATCGAAGCCTTGCGACAGCAAGAGCCTTTGAGCCTTCCAATGTTGAACTATTTCCTAGGCATGTGGCCGGCTTTGTCAAGCCCGATGCCAAAGGACATGTTGTTGAGAAGGCAATTAGTGTTACGCACATTGGAATGAAGCATCCAGCAGTGTCGCACCGTGGCTCCAAAGACCTTTTTTTTGAATCTGCACGATTTTTGTATACGACTGAGCGGCGCCGCGCATCGAGAACTTGTGCCAAAAATGTCACGTGCCTGACGTCAGACGCACTCGAGTCCTGGCGCCGCGGACTCGAGCCTTGGTGCCGCCCACTCCAGCCTTGGCACCCGGACTCAAGCCTAGCCTTGGCGCCGCAGTTAGCCTTGGCGCCACAGATCTACAAATGCGAACTTGAATCAGGTGCACTCAAGCTCTAGCGCATGCGCATCAACGACAGCGTTACATTACGTTATTGAATGCTTACTCTATGCAATCAGAAAGCGTCTCAATAGAAGCCTTGCGACAGCAAGGCTTAATACATCAGGAAAATATTATGGAGTTTTGCGATCCAACGACATGATTTATTTGAATGTTACTACAGCCTATGAGCGAGATCAGCGGTTGGGGACTTGCTCTATAGGTACATACACCAGATAAATGTCCTGGAGTTTCGTGATCCAACATTCGGATACGGGCCTTGCACAGCCTTCCAGACTGAGTGAGTTATGGAGCTTAATATGCAGATCCAGAAGAATAGACCCTCACAGTCCAACAACTTACTAGAGTCTTCAACAGACATTGGTGATGGCTGAGGAAGGTATGAAGCTGACTCAGACACGGAAGCAGCAGCTACAGGAGAGAGAGAGAGAGAGAGAGAGAGAGAGAGAGAGAGGGAGAGAGAGAGAGAGAGAGACAGACAGACAACAGCATAAAGAGTTTAAAACGAAAGACTTAATTCACAGGTTTCGAAGAGGAAAGAGGAAAAGATGTTACACCAGTGGATGGTGACACTGGTATTTTAAAGCTAAGCGCAGGAGACTTGGTCTTGACCTGTTGTTACATACACCAGAAAAATTGCCCTTTATTGTCGGTCAAGATGCTCTACAAAGTGTTAGTTGTATGCTGAAAGGCAGGAGAATTTCAGGGCAATGAGCCACACTAGCTCAGGGATTGCCTGCAGGAGCTCACAATGCTTGCATATCGTCTAAAGCAGGCTTGCAGGCGGACATGGACGCAGGCTTGGCAACCGGATGGGCGAGCACAAGCGGCAGGAACAGCCGTTCATTATAGTATTATATAGTGCAACACGTAAAATGTACAATGCCGTTTTCAAAACCAAATAAAATCGCAACGACTTTTCCTGGTCTTGACCCTCTGTTTTATGTTTTGGCGTCAGTTCAGCCACTATTGATGAAGTATTTTAGGTGGTTCTGGATGGTCGATATGGATGTTGCTATTACCAGTGACTGTATCCAATACTTCACACAGGGGCTCACTTCATCTGCCCAACATTTTGTATATTTTTCTAGAAAGGAGACGGAAGCAAGCAAATCTGTTCTGCTACTCCGAGTTTCACGTCAGGAGATGATTATCAGGCTTCCGTTTCTGTTCTTGATTGTATCTGCTCCACGGCTCACCGTGTACAGCACTCTACTGGGACGTTCGGAGAACACTTCTGCCTTTTTCTAGAAAGGAATAATTTAATTTAAACTTCCAGAACCTTAATGTCATGTGATCAAAGTTATGATGCCACAACACCACATATTGTATGTACTTGACGGAAGTCAAAAATTTACATTCATCTTTGTGTATCTTCCTCTAAGTCTCTCCCTTCTTTTTTGAGTCGTCTTGACAAGTATTACGCTGGTGATCATTTCTCTCTTGGCTTGTCCTAATTCTTTTCGTTTGTCGCTTGTAGCCGCTTCGTCTTTGAAGGAAAGCCTTTGCATTAGCTCCAGCTATTTGGCAATCTTTCTGAAAGATATAAAGATAAATAAAAAATAAAATCTTCTCAGCCATCTGCTCGACCAGCCATACATTTTCTGTGTGAGTTCCTGCTACTATTAAAACAACAAAAACTGTCTTTGGCTTTCTCAATCATCCTCCATATCCTACCACGGCTCACCAAAGATCAGGGTCACCCTGCCAAACCTGTCTTTTTGTTTTCTGAACTTTGGATACGAGTTTGAAAAATCCCAGACGACCTGTTTTGCCACTTAATAACTGGAACTCAGAGGGAAATATTAGGCCGGTTGAGTCTATGGCTGCAAAGATGAATCAAAATCAAAACATCCATCATGTACATGCTAAATATGGTGTTGTGCACGAAGATCTTGGGAAGTACAGCTGGTATCTGGGTACGAGGACGTTTCAATCTTGGCGAGGGACGTGCCTTTTGTGGTTACATACCTTTATAACTACCGTATGCGCGCCACTGTGTTGCCATGCAGGGTGTAGCAACAAGAAAAATCTCGCTGCATTTGTCTAGATCTTGCTCTTTCGTTTTGATCGGTGCGCCGTTGGTCGAACCAGCCAAAGGATTTGAGAGATATGTACCAAAAACGCTCAGGATCCCAGGTAGATACTTGATGCTTTTTTTTTTCTTGAAGACTACTAGTCTTTTTCTTTGTTCAAACGCTGCTATGAGTGAGTGCAATGCCTCCTGGTGACATATGGACAATGGGATCACAATAGACCCTTTTCCAAATTATGGCCTGGGTACGAGGTAGGGAAAATCGCTCGATCGTTGAGTGTGCGCTGGTGGTGAAATGGCAGACGATGGCGGCGAAGAACACGTTTTGAGAAGGATGGACGCCGACTCTGAGGAAGTCCCTGATGCGAGCTGGACTGTTACCCGGCTGAGAGAATATTGGACAACTCATGGTGGTCGGATGACAAGGAGAAAAATAGAGCTTGCATGTTGTGAAGTATATAGTGTTCGGCCTTGATCTTGCTTATTTTGCTGCTTGCTACGAACTCGGACGGTATGCCATAATATGCACCAGTACAATGTGCCGTGGCGCCGGCTGACATTCCCTTTAAAGTGTATGCCCACATCGGATACCAGATCGCCGCGGTGACATCATAACCTCGATCAAATGACATTGAGCTTCTAGAAGTTTCAATGAAATTAATCCTTGGAATATAAGCATTTAGAAAATATTTATCGTGTATATTATGCAACAGTACGTCGATAAGGCATTATACTGAATAAGGCCTACCTTGTCCACGAGCTTCGTACTCTTTGCTCTGAATCTCCACTACAAGGTGCTGATAAATGTCACCTTGTGTTTCAGCGAGCTCGGACAGAATCTTCTTGAACTTGTCATAGCCGACAGTCCCATGTTGAGACAGCAGATCCAGAGTTTTGTCGATAACTTCGTCCTTGCAGAGTCGAGCCCTGTCCAGCTGGAACAGAAGTCCTTCCTTGTCTCTCCGGGAAATGAGGTCAGCCGAGAAGCAGCGGGTAAGCAAAAGGAAAGGGTCAATCCGTTCACAAAGTCTGGTGTGCATCGGTCGTATAACCTACAACAAAGAAAAGATTGACTAGTCTTTCAGAAAACTAAGCACGGACTGCACAGCTTCAAGGTCATAAACAACATAAACCCTTCTTATTGCTCTGTTGATATTCAAACAGTATCGAGTATGCCACATACAATAATGTCTAGCTCCTTTAAATATGCAAAAAGCACCCAACTTTTCGCTGCGGGCTGTGAAGACACCGAGCAAGGATGTGTGACGGCTCACAGTATGTCAAACGTTACGCGCGTGCAACGTCAATGTAGCCATTCTTGCCCCAAGATTCCAACAACAACACACAGGTCACATTCGGGTGCTAGTAAGCAATCATTAAGGTTCAGGAGGTCACAAGACAAACTTGCAACAACGCAACATGTGTCGAAAGAAGACAGACCACAAACAACAAAGTGCGTCCGCGCAATGAACATGAGTCATGATTAACTCAGCATGCATACATGGATGCTACCATGGCAACCCCATTAAGGAGCATCACATATCTATTATTATTTTTGCAATTGTGCAGAAGTCTATTGTTGCAGCTGCGAGAAAGCTATCTCCAGGTCAAGAAGATCAACACAGTTCGGAGACTTATCCTGAATATCCTTCTTTCAAAGGGATACAAAATTTTTTGAAGATGGTCATGTACAAAAACTTGAGTTTGCCAAAGGTGAAGACAAATCGTCTGTCCGATGCAATGTCCTACTATCAATGAAGTCAGCTACCATACAGAGATGTTGACTGAGGCTAACACAAGAAGGAATGGTACATCTCACATATTGTTCATGCACTGTCGGTCTGGGTGATGTGTGCCATCATGTGGCAGGATCACTGTATGCCTTAGAAGAATTTGTAAGATTATGCTTACGGGAAGAAACCTGCACTTGAAGAATGTGCCAGTGGAACCGTGCACGGGCAAGGGCCATTACCTCTCAGCCAGTAAAGGGTGTTCGTGAATTAAGCATGGCCGTTGATTTCACATCAAATCAATGATGGTTAGGTGCATCATGGGATGGTGTTGTTGAAGATCCCGAAAATGGCTTTGGTCTTTTGGAAGTGAAATGCCCTTACATGCACATGTGTCGGAACAAACTCGTTCTGAGAGAAGCAGCCAGCCGCTCCTCTTTTTGTTTGCACTTTGGTGAAGATGATCAACTGCAGTTGAGGATTTCCCATCAGTACTTCTTTCAAGTGCAGTTTCAAATGCATGTGACTGGCCACCAGTGGTGGGACTTTCTCCTATGGACGCCTGCAGAATTCTTCATTCAGCGCATCAGAAAAGACTCTAAGTTTTTGGACAAGTCAAGGATAAAAAAAAATGGTGATCTTTCTACTTTGACCACCTCTTACCTGCATTGTTTGCTGACAGCATTTCCCTGCGAAGCCGACCCCGAACTGGGCCAATTGAAGGATGAAGCAGGGGGGAATTCTACAGCTGTTATGTAAAATATATGCTTTGCTTGTCAGACCAATACATGTACAGTTAAAAATCAGTTGCAGGAAGTATTATGCAACAAGAGGTCCCTCAAAGTTTTTGAACACCATGCAAACAAAAACCAACTGATCAAACAAGCTGTTGTCAATTTCATTTGCAAAAAAATTATTATACTTTTTTTATTTGCCTAATTTTACATTGAGCAAATACATGTATGCGGAGTGCTGCAACTGTTTGGGTTCTTGCTATACTTGTCAGCCCCCTGTTCTGAAAGGAGGGGTGTTCAATCTGACTCCTCTCTGAACCAATAAGTCGTTATTATCAAACCCTTTGTCCACCATAATAGAGCCTCCACGGTCACCGTCAGTCTTGTCATGATTGAGTTTCCACAAGCTTGTCGTAATAGAGTCTCCAAGGTCAAGCTTGTCAGTGAGGCTACTTTGTTCTGTCACCTTCTTATCAGAAATTCCACCTTTATACACCTTGGAATCAAAGTTGACATGTCCGTGTGGAGCAATTCCCATTAGACATTTAACTGTATTGTGATTTCTATATGATGACCATGTAGCGCTTTGCCTTGCAAGGGAAGATGGGACGTTGATAAAAAATAAAAAATAAAACTCAGTACAGTCAATTATAGTAGGTGTTGATGCATACCATTTCTTCCAAAAATGGTATGCATCTACAAGAACAGTGGCATGAGCTTGTCCACTTTTCTCCTGGACAGCCAGATGGACAGTTGTAAACTTTGTGAAACTCTGTGCCTCTACATTAACTGCAACTCCCCAGACTGACCCAGCAATATGGCACACACACACAGGGAGAGTAGCTCAAGCACCTTCTTAATACATCAAACAGAGCCTCCAGGAAGAACTG
>JAOWAR010080881.1:0-12530 GCA_028571005.1 Clathrina lutea | reverse complement strand
TCTGTCTGTCTGTCTGTCTGTCTCTCTCTCTCTCTCTCTCTAACAAATGGAGATAAAGAAGTAATGAAAATGATAAGAACAATTATACCATAGGAGATTAATGCATTAGTCATGACTTGGGTGAAAGTTAATGAACATGATATTTAACATGCTGCCAAGCCTGGGTACAATAGAAATTGTGTCATTTATGATGGCGCTCAAATAGTTCAAAAGTGCTTCGCTGCCAGGTTGTGCCGGGAGCAGTGGCTCGCAGTCTTGCTCGTCATCGTCATTGTTATTCACGCAGCCCATGAAATCATCGACACCATCATGCTGCAATAAGCACACATTGTGCAGCAGACAGACAGCAATAATCAATCCACATCGCACTCGATGTTCTGCAGTCTACGCCACCGCCCTTTGAGTAAGGCAAATGCCTGCTCCATGACAACACGACCTTTCGCAATGGTCTTCGAATGTTTATTCTGGGCATGAGTGGTATTGGCCACGGACTTCTTCAGGGTAGGGGCGAACCAACACCTGGCCGCATCAGCCGGGTCAGGTATGATAAATGTATTGCCAGGAAAAACATCCAGCGTGTTGGCCTCGGCTCTTTCAAAAAGTGGAGGGTTGCGAATAACTCTGCTGTCTGCCATAGCTTGCAGAACCACGCTGTGATACTTCTTCCGATTAAAATAGCGCTGTTCGTTATCCTGGGTGGTCGGATACGAATGTGACTGCTGTCGATTGCTCGGATGATTCCTGGTATGCCACAGAAGTCCTGAAATCCGTCTGAATGCCGGCCAGGCGATTATATCCTCTAGCACGAGGCAAAGAGCGAACGTGACACGCCGCACGATGGCGTGGATCGTTGCTACAACAAGGTTAAACTCGTCCGAGAGGCTCTGGTTGGTTTCCTGAGAACCGAGGAAACTAAGGAGCTATAGTTCCATAGATACCATCGGCCACCCAGCGCCGTCCCGCTCCTGACGCTCGCCTGGAGCATCGCGGAGGTACCAACACGTCAAAAGTTTTCCGGGACAGCCTGAAACACTTTCGAAAGTCATCTCCGCTGTATTGGTGTATCACCGCTTCTTATCCTTCGAGGCGAGGGATAGAAGAACGCCGAAATGTAGCGACACGAAGGACAAGGGGGAGAATGTCCGAGCCTGGAGAAAGCGGTGAGAGGCACCATCGTCATCAGCATCTTCATCCTCCAACAAGAGCGACAAAAAATTAGAAATCACTTCAAGCTCCCGGTCATCGTCCATTTCCTTGAAGGCAATGTGCTCAAATGTGTCAACACTTGCGAAGTTGAGGGCTCTTTAGCCTTTTAGTCTTTAGTTAGTCTCGTCACAAGTGCACAGCTCCAAGCGCTGCGCCACGGCTCATGAAACCATGCGCGCCGGAGTGATTGAAACTGGTCGCACCTGGTCTGACCATGGATACACCGTTTTTCATTCATATATTTCCTGGGAATTCGTTCCATTCATGCTATTCAAATTCAACCTACTCAATCAATTCAAAAATAAATGAATGCACACAGTATGGAGGAAAGTGGGAGTCGACACTGTAGAAAGTTGACATGGGGTTTCACCGGCTGGCATCTCATACATACTCGTAATAAGATGGCCGGGTTCATGCTCCTTCGGGAAGGCAGTTACGGCCTCCAAAAGACGTGCACTTGGCACAATTTTCCGCC
Organism: Clathrina lutea; assembly: GCA_028571005.1. Lineage (NCBI taxonomy): Eukaryota > Metazoa > Porifera > Calcarea > Clathrinida > Clathrinidae > Clathrina > Clathrina lutea. The sequence goes on along the minus strand of JAOWAR010080881.1, from coordinate 10,849 downwards.
GGTCCTTTTGTTGTACTCAGAAGCCTAGTTGATGTTGGATTTAAACACGACAAGCTCAATCATCTCCTTGGCGACTCGTTGGTTGAGATCACATAGTACGTCTCGTTTGTCTTCCAAATCTTGGGTATAAAGGTGGAGGGTAAAGAGGGATGGAGAAGAGCGAGAAAAAAGTCCTCGACGTTTGTAGATAAGATTGCGTCGACTTTGGCGACGGTTTTGGTCACTGACCCTCGGTGGCCACGGTGTGTGGCCTTCAATCTTTGGAAAGAACCCATCACAAGAACCCGGATCGTGGCCAGAACACCATAATGTCGCGCTTGTCTGGTTGAGTGATTAGCTGCAGTATAGAGGGATCCAGGCACGTAGAGTACAGGGGCTGTGAGAATGCAATGGTGACACACAACCAGTTAAGACGCCAGAGTCTTGAGCAACTCTGAAGCAAGCACGCAACAACTGCCTGCATGGTGGTTATGTTTACACTGTGGGTACAATGGTTCAGAGTTCACAGACAACGTAAGTGAAATCATGAAGTCATGACACGTTCCACCTCCGTCGGTCCCACCTCGTCCATCCCACTTCTGTCCGTACCACGTCCGTCGCACCTCCGTCGGTACCACTTCCGTTCGTCTCACATCCGTCCGTCCCACCTCCGCCCGTTCCACTCCGTCCGTCCCAGTTTCTTCCCTCCCACCTCTTTCCGTCCCACCTCCGTCCGTCCCACCCTCGTCCTCCCCACCTCCGTCCCACCCACCTCTGTCAGTCCTACCTCAGTCCCTCCCACCCCGTTCGTCTCACCTCCGTCCGTCCTCGCTTCGTCCGTTCTACCTCCGTCCGTTCTACCTCCATCCGTCCTACTTCTGGCCATCCTACCTACATCCCCCTTTCCTCCGTCAGTCCTACCTCCGCCCGTCTCCTTAACACAGTTGCGCTACTAACATGTCGTTGCATGCACTGTGCTTACGGGCCTTCCTTGATCTCGCCGTAGTTTAGTCTTGCCCTCAGCCTATCCCCTTTTTTCTCTCCGTGCTTCCACGCACACTTGTTCTCTCCGTGCTTCCGGTCTTTTCCCTTCAAATGGTAGCTAACTCTCAATGTGGGCGATGTCAGCATTTGCAAGGCTTTTCACGGTCAAACACCAGGCAGCTAAACCTAAAGAATTCGAGTATGTCCCATCGATTCGTCAGCGCCGGAGTGGTTCACACTAGCCATGAGCAACATTTCCTCACAACTCTCTTCCACCTAAGCGGCTGTACACAGAGTGGTTGTGGAAGCTGCTGCCACCAACAACTGGTCAAGGCTTAGAAGCCCAAGTCCTCAACAGACGGTCGACAACTACCCCCAAACCTTTCCACGACCCCTCTCCAAAAGCAACTTGATCATCATGATCGATGTTCCGAAGATTGACGGAGCCTTTAAAAGTTTGCTCCCAGACACAGAGGAGGCCATTCCGGAGTGGCTCACATTAGCCATGAGCAACATTTCCTCACAATTCTCTCATACCCAAGAGGCCGTACACAGAGTGTTTGTGGATGCTGCTGCCGCCCAGAACAGGTCACAGTTCAGACGCCCACGTCCTCAACAGACGGTCGACAACAACCCCTTAACGTTTCCACGACCTCTCTGCGAAAGCAACTTGATTCCATCGACTCGATGTTCCGAAGATTGACGGAGCCTTTCAAAGTTTGCTCCCGGACAAAGGTGAGGCCATAGAGCTCCTTGTGGAGGATAATTCTGCTCTCTAGCTGCGATAACAACGCCTTAGTATGACAGATTCGTCTGGAGAACCTTCGAAATGTCCCCAGATCTTGGTTATTATGCTGAAGGCGAGGGACGGATTTGGACAACGGCTTCCACCCCATGTTGCCGAGTGACGACGACAACAGCGACGATGATGAATAAAAAATAAAAATAAGTGCAACAAGACCGCCAACGAAAAAACACCAACAATACCAACAACAAGAGGAACAACCACACCAAGATTTTATTGAACTCCATCTGCCTAGCTTACTCATCATAAGATCGTTAAGAATTTTGACATCAAGTTGGTCTTTTCACAATTGGAAAGATCTGCTTGACTAAGGTATACTTACAGGTATTTTAAGCTGATAAGCCCTTTGAAGAGGTTCTTGCTCAGTGACTGTAACTTGTTGCTTCGTAAAGAACTAAACATTTAAAACACCAGGAAGTTATAATGCAATTAGATAAATTCGGTGCGTCTTATGACCACGTTCTGTGGGTGAGACTTGTGCCTCAGTCGTGTCAGTTACAATGATTTTGTCTATTGCACCATTCCTGTTTACAGCATTATAAATCAAGAAGACAGCCGAAAATGAAGGGAAGAAAACATGTTGTCATGAAGAAAATTAACATTGCTTGTGACACAAAAGATTGGACGCTGCACTTAACTCCTGGGCGTAGGCCAAATTTTAGAGCTGTCAAACTTGAGGAACATTCTATTAATACGACCCTTACACACAATGACAGCCAACAAGGTAGGACCTTTGCAGACAGTGATAGCCAATACTGCACGACGCTTCCACACAATTACACTGACTCACACACTTCTTCTCCTTCACTGGGATCATGAGTGTGTTATCTTATCCAGCGCTAATAAAATATACAACTCTTACAGACAATGAGAGGCAAGAATAGACAGCCCTTCAACACAATTAGCACCAAGCACACGATTTTTCTTCTTCACTGGGGATCAATATTGTGTTATCTTCCCGAGCGTTGCAGTTTGGCTGTAATCTATGGGGTGAAGAACTGTGGAAAGAAAATGACACCCTTCGACCCACAATTTCCTACCAGTATCTTTATAGCGTGGGGACAACAAAGTATCTATCTTCTTGAAGTTTTTATTCAAATGAGTCAAATTTTATTAAATTTTACAGAGGTCAAATGTGATTAGATTTGAGTTATCATGGCGCATTACCAAAGTTTTGATAAACAAGGTCAGAAACTTGAATTTTTCTTTGCGGCCATGTGCTCGAAAAGCCTTAAAATTTCTCTTTCACTTCCTGTGACCAGCCAACAACAAGGGTTTCTAATTACTTTCTTTAATTGTATCTTCTTTATTCCACAAAGGCTGACAAAAAATTCATGGTTGCCTGTCTAAACTTCTTTTGCTTAAGTTAAGACACCCGTTTGAAAAATTCAATTACGCTTTTTTGCCACGCATTAACAGGAACTCACAAAGAGATTTAAGTCTGGTTGAGCCGATAGCTATGAAGATTAATCCAAATCTCTGACTTGGGTTTTGTACATGTTGAGAATGGTGGCATGACGCCCTAACTTCGATCATATGACATGACAGCTAAAAATTTCAAAAAGGCCTTGGACAATATTTCACTTTGTTGGGTGCAGAAGTGGCCTTCTGGCTGGAAATTTGGACATAGTCACTGGTTATATCAATATCGCCACAGTCACTCCAAACAAAACGAACAATGTCTAGGGTCAGTTCTTGTACACCTGGGCCATGAAATCGACAAGCAAAACTATGGAATGAGCATATTGTGGGCTGAAGACTACTTACAGTTCTTCCAAGGTTTGGAGGTTTTCGAAAATATTCTCCGGCAGTGAAAATAAGTTGTTGTTTTGCAAGAGACTGTGCAAATCACCCATCCGATAAAAAACATAATGGATTGATCCAATCACTTGCAAGGTGAAATGAATATAGTGATATATTACATGAAAAGCAAAATGATTCCAATTTATGCCTTTCTGGTAAGTCTCTTTTCGCATTGCGGCAGAGCCATTGATTCTTTCATAATCGGAAGAGCATTCTTTCTTTGAACAGAAACAAAGTTTGTCGTAATCACAAATGAGTGCCTAGGAACCACTGCATGGATGGGTCATTATCTCGTTGACATCACAACCGGAAATGGCATTGGTCTGTAGGGGAACCTTTTGAGTAGGATGCAGCGGAACGGTTTCTTTGTCGGTGCTCTGGAAGCTTCTAATCCGTAGGTTTTTATCATACATAAAGAGAAAGACATGAACAAGGTATCCAGACATCGCTCCTTTGGAGGAGGAGGGGAAAAGGTTGAGCAAGAGGGGATATGAGAGCTCTGATGATCATGAGGATCTTACAGAAAGTCTTGTTTTGCCTCTGAGGAAGAGACTGTGTGGCATCCCCAATAGGAAACCTTGGCGAGGGGAATGTTGTTGTGTGCCCTCTTCTCCAGCTCTTCAGGCGTGAATCCTGAGAGAACAAGAGACTGCAACGCCTTAATGTTTAATATTTCCTATTTCTGAGAAGATGGAAAAATGTGGATTTGCCGTATTTCTGCGGGAAGAAGGCCAGACCTTTTCTGCAAAATCAGGTCAAAATTATGGTTGAAGCATTGAGGAGCATCCTTTCCAGTCATAGTGGTGCCAGGTAAAGCTCCATTGGTGTGATCATTTCCAGTGTTTTGGGGTCAGGCTCTACCATCACAACCCAAGAGTGTATTGATGAAATTCCGGACAGGCGTAGCAGACTGCTGACAGCTCTTGCTCTATCTGTGCGTAGCTCTTTCCTGTGCCCGTCATGGCACGGGAAGTATAAGCGATCGGCCTTCAAGTTTGCATACGGGACAAGCACTCAGGCCATGCTTGGATGCATCCGCTTCGTTTTGCACATCTTCTTCGGGCCGAGCAGCGCCAACACAGGTGCTGAAGACTCCAACACAAGTCCGGAAGACTCCACCAATGCCTCAAGAGACCTCTCTGTTGCATTTTTTCAGCATGTCACTTGCACACCGAAAACCAAACGGCATTAGTCTGAATCTCATATTTCGCCAGGGAGAGTTGAAGGAGCCCAATTTGAACGATTTCTCTGTGAGCTTGATTTGCCAGACTACTGGTAATTGATCAATGACCATGAAAACGCGTTTACCACTTGACGTTGTTCAGATCTGGTCAATACTTGGTGCCGGGAACGGATCTCCTTCAAAAGCTCTGTTCAATGGTCTCGGGTCGAGGCAAACATGCAAGTCCCAAGATTTTTTCAATCATCACACAGGTTGTCAATCCCACTAGACGTAGGTTCGGACCCATCTGTGAGGATCCCCTTTCGCTTCGTGTCTTGTAGGGTCTCTCTTAGCTCGTCAAGTTTTGCAAGTGGAAGCTTTCTTGGTGGCTGCCTTTCAGGCATCACTGAGCCATCAGAACAAATTTCATATTTATATTCCATTTCTCCAATTCCGGTGAAAAGCTTTTGGCACTTTTCAAGCATTTTCCGCTTTTCAGAATGGCCGTCGTCCGTTGTGTTGGCACGTGTAAGTTACACCTCTTTCGAGATACACTTACCGGTATCTATGTGTGAGTCACCCTACTTCGTAAGTGATTTTTTGTACATAAAGTAGACATTGTTTCGTTGTTGCATTTTGTCTTTTGCGAAGCAGTCTTGAATACATTCATTGACACAACATAGTGTCAGAAGCGGACGCTCTACCCTCCTCCCTCGGCAGAGTCGGATGCAGCGACATCATCAAGGTTGTGGAGACAACTTTGGGAGGCATACGCCGTAGTTAGGGATCTCGACTCGAAGAGTTCGAAGTTTCAAGTGAGCGTATTTGTGAGCTCTATCGGAACGGAGGGATTAGCGCTCATGAACTCGCTTCCGTTTAAAACTGAAGGAGACCGACAGAAACTGAAGGAGATCCTGAAATTGTTTGAGAACTATTTCATCTGGGAGGAGAGCATCGCTTGCAAAAGATTCAATTTTTACTCCAAGGTACAATCGCCTCGAGAGTCGATGGATCACTGTATCTCCGACCTGCGGATGCTGTCAAGGACGTGCAAGCTCGTACAAGGTTCGAAGGACTCACGAACCAAATGATAAGGGGCAACATAATTTGTGGAGTACACGACGAGAATTTGCGTTGTAAGTTCCTGGAAAAGGGTGATGTGTCATTGGAGAAGTGCGTAAAATTTTGTTATGGAGTGATGGCTTTGAGATGCCATGCGAAGGAAATGTCAGTCAAAGAGCAACCGAGCGTGAATGTGATTCGAGGTCAATCGAGTGTGGAGGCCGTGGGCGATGGCGCGCTGTAGGACCGTCCAACTGTCCTGCTGCGGGAAAGACGTGCAATTGCTCGCAGACACCTAATCATTTTGCGATAAAATGCCGATCAATTACCAACATGCAGTTGTCAGGTCGAAAGGCGACACAGAAGGAGAAAATGCAAAAAATTAATGCGCAAGTGTGGTCAGTGACCAAATGTTGGACACTGGGTCCGAAGACGATGCCAACCTCGTTTGTGTCCACGCAGACGGCGATGATGCACGTTCTATGGGCGTACCAGTACCAGATTTAGCGATGCATCGAGGAACAGCGGGGAGCAGTCAAAAGGACCGTCGTGCAATTTTTGCAAAGATACTGGTGGAAGGCAACGTCATTGATTTCCAAAGGCAAACATTGACTTTGAACAACGGATATAAAGTCAAGACTCAGATAAGTGTAACCTACAGTTGGAAAACCCAGGGACTGCGAATATCTACAGGATGACCTTCACCGTGGTCGATGATATAGTGACATCTTTGCTCGATTTAGGAGCTGTCGTTTGTCTGCCGTTCGTGAATATTCTCTATGAGAACATCTTTAGAGCAGTCGTGTCTTCCTCATTCGTTGCAAGTTCCAAAGCGCAGAAGTACGAGGGAATGAAAAGGGAGGACTTCATGAGGAAGTATCCAAAGGCGATTGAAGGCGACGAAGGCTTAATGGAAGGACCTTTGCTTCAGCTGGAAGTCGGTGAGACTGCAAGGCCGGTCCAGGTGTGTACCTGTAGCAATCAAAGAAGAGTTGCGAAAGGAGCTGACAAGATTGACAGATCTGGGAGTTATTGTTCGGGAAAACGGTCCACTTGATTGGACATTGGCAGTTGTGGTAGCTGCCATGAAAACGGTAGACTCAGAGTACGCCTAGACCTCAGAGAGCTGAACAAGCACCTTCGGGGGACTCCTCTTCCTGTAACTAGAGTTGAAAGGTCACTACCAAAGGTATGCAAACGAAAGTCTTTAGCAAATGCGATGTGAGGAAAGGATTATGGCACGTTGGCCTGGATGACGAGTCCAGGAGCTGTTTACGTTCAGCACTCCGTTCGGTCTTTACAGATGGACAGGTATTCCATTTGGAACTTCTCCAGCGCCGGAAGTTTTCCAGCGACTCCCAAAGCAACAACTGGTTGCAATAGAGGGTGTAACAAATCCATGATGACATTTTGCTAAAAACGGAAGGTGACCCCGTCGACGATGGAACAAGACACCACGACCAGTGAATGGAATCCTCACTTCAACCCTGCCAGGAGACAGGGATTGTTCTATATGACGGCGACGGAACGTTCTGTTTGCGGCAGAAGGGTCACCTCTTCACAGGGTCTGGAACCATGGCGGATCCAAGCAAGATTTTGGCAATCAAAGACATGCCCGTCTCTGTAGACGTGCCGGCCATTTGAAGGGTTTCAGGAATGGGAAATTACCTCACTAGGGTTGTGCGAAGTCTTGCACAGGCAGCCGAGCCTCTCTGAGCTTCAATGTGTGCCAGTGTTGTATGGAAATGGACAGTGAATTGTGACAAGGCTGTACGAAACATCGAGAGACCCATCGGAATCGCTGTGAGACTTAAGTAGTTTGTTCCAGCAAAAGAAGAATACTCCCAAATGTGACGCCTCGTCGACAGAATTAGGGGCTGTCCTCATGCAAGAAGGAGAGCCCATTGCATACACAAATCGCTCCTTGATGTCGGCAGAGAAGATTTACTGCCAGGCTGAAAAGGAGTTGCTCGCTCTGGTTTTCGGCCTGCACCGATTCGACCAGTACCTACATGGACTAAGGGAAGAGGTGGAGTCTGAGCATCAGCTGTTGGAGAACACTTTTAAGAAGCCATTGGTTGATGCACAAAACGGCTGCCGTGGATGATGCAGGCAATTCAACGCTATGACGTGGACCTTCGCCATCGCTGTGGAGCAGAGTTGTATGTTGCTGACACTTTGTCTACCTACCGGAACCTTGGTTGCCCGAGGATACCTTCCAGGAGCAAGCTGACCAGGTCAATGCTATGCAGGATTTAATCCGAGACCAGTGAGCGCATGAAACAGCTGCTACAGCACACAGCCAGTGACTTTGACTGGCATGAATTAATGGGTACAATTCCGGAAGGCTGGCCAGATTACAAGTCAGCACTGCAACAAACCTTATTTCAATCGACCAGATGATCTCATTGTTGAAGGAAGGATAGTCGAATCGTCGTCTTTCTGCAGTTGGCCCGTTTCTCAGCTTAGTTGTCAGGTATGAACAAGCAATCGGACGAATTCATCAGTCAGTACACAGCCTGCAAGAAGCATCGGACTCCAAGCCAACGGCAAGGGGTTTGATTATGCATGAACGGCCAGCGATGCCTTTGCATAGGTTGGGGCTTACAGATAACGGTTCGCAATTGTGAGTGACGAGTTTCAAAAACTCTCTACTAGTTTGATGTCCCGCCAACTAGTCCATATCATGATCAATCGAATGGTCTGGCTGAAACTGCTGTCAGAAAGCGAAGAACCTGATAAGGAAGGCTCGTGAGGAGAAAAAGGATGTTTCGTTGGCATTTCTTGGCGATTATTGAATCGGCGGACCCAGATCCTTCTTGTGCTCAGAGAGACACTTCTCAAGATTGAAATCACAATGGACATTCCTCTTGTCAACCTCCTCTGTGGGCTTAATCGTTTGAATTTCTTTCCCGCAAGGAAAGAGGCCATCACCTGTTTTCAGATTAAACAAGGTCTGGTTGAATAGTTAAGTACTATTTCCACTTGGCAGAAATGTTAGAATTCAGTGACTGGATCCCTTAAGGTCTCAAAATCAATTAGCTCTGCTGGATTACCATGTGAGTCTTGCGTCTCATCATCATGATCAACCAGGTCTTCAAGGCAACCACAAGAATTGTATCCTTTGCGCTTAATGAAAGTGATGCTTCTAGATAGTACAGTGAGCGCTCGGGATAATATTGTCTCAGGCAACTTCTGGAAATATCTTTGGCCATCGGGCATTCCCTAAAACACCTGACATGTACTCCAACGTGGTCTTCCCCGCTCACCACTCGTTGGATGCGTAGTTCAAGATCGGCTCTTTGAGCAATTAGAAGATCAGCACCACTCAAAGTATGGTGCAACGTGCGGCACCTGAGACGCGCGTTCGCGACGGTGATGACGTTTCGCACTTGCTTAAGGTCGCTTCATACAGTAAATGAGGCTTCATCGGGTTTGTGCAGCATAAGCTCCCCGACATGCCTTAACCGACCTGAGTAACATGTATTGAGGACTATATCCTGAAAAGGGGGGGAAATGTTAGAAATCGAAATTGACCGTCCCTAATGCTTCGAAATGGTGCTGTGCCAGGGGTCTTTTCTCTGATAAAACTTGAAGCACCAAGTCGTACACGTTCAAGATCGAGTCACCCCTTAACTCCCCACAGCAAGGCTCAAGACAGAAAATTATGCGAAGGTGAAGACCATCTTAGCAATTCACCACTTGATCTTGTAGAGCAGTTACAAATAGGGCAGTCGCAAAAACAAGTGAAGGAGCATACGAGTGGCAAAGTTAGAGGAAGACAATGGTGCTCTGAAAGAGGTGCCAGACACACAGTCTTTTTGGAGAGATTTAGAGACCATGACGAAGCTATTGCCGTTTATAATAGATACCCTGACTATCCTGCATTCAACAAGTTTTTGTCAAACATGCCCGGAGGAGTATGCATTGATTGCAGGGAAAGCGGAAAAAATTTTCTTCTGCTTCAGTCAGTCCCGGAAGAAAAACAGCTTTATGAACCAAAAGAGCTATTCTTGTAGTTCTTGTTCACTTGCGCCTTGGCCTGTTGGAGCAGGACCTTAATCATAGTTCCGTGTTTCAATATTGATAAATTTAACATACCACATGCTTAATGGGTAAAGTTGGCAACAAACGATGGATCCAGGTTCAGGAATTTGACTTCGCTTGTCGCGACAAACTTGCTACTAAAAAACTGTTCCCTATGCAAGTTTGGAATGAGAAGAGTTCGCTCAGGTCGTCTTGGCTGAATACTAATTGGAGCAGTACATTAACAGCCAGCCGATCCTTCTTGAAGGCAACCACAAGAATTGTGTCCTGGGCGCGTAACAAAAGTGGTGTTTCTAGATAGTATAGTGAGCGCTCAGGATAATATTGTCTCAGGCAACTTCTGGTGGGGTACTAGCACTGTCGTCACTAATTGATGCCCATTGCAAGCAGCAGTCTGGGTTGGATATCGTGACAACGAGGCGCAAACTCCAGCCGCAGCAGCTAGACCTCCAGATGCTATTCTCAACGACACCTACGACGGGTCACCACTCCTCCATCCCGCGTTTTTTTTCCGGATTGCTGGCGATTCCTTTCGCAGCGAGGGTTTGCATATGGAAGGATCAGCAGGACCGTTCAGGATTGTTGCCGCTCGTGCGCAACCTTTCACAGGGCATGTTGTTCTTCAAGGCGCACACCTTGATGACACGTGATCTGTGTTCTCAATACATTGATATGGCGCAGTTACGTATACGTTTACATGTAGTTATCGGATGCCGTCCCATCTCGCTGGATCAGAGGCCTGGGGTATGCCCTATTGGAATCTGCAAAACAATGAGGCGAATCATCAGCAAAGCACAAGCTTGGTCGGTGTTTTGCGCGACCACAACCGGAAAGCGGCCGGCCCAATTTGAAATGTATGAAGGTCAAACCGTGGGCTTAAGGCGGCTACCTAAGCTTTAGCAAGGCTGAATTTCAACACTGATTCCAGGGTACTTGTCCTGGAAGATGCATCTAACACCTTCAACAATTTGAACAGGCAACTTGCGTTATTCACATTCTCTCCCTTT
>JAOWAR010080770.1:0-12530 GCA_028571005.1 Clathrina lutea | reverse complement strand
TAGAGCTGAAAGTCCGAGCGAAAAAAAGTGCCAGTTCCTCTCGACGGGATTCGAACCTGTAACCTCTAGATTACGCGCGCGCGCGCGCGTGTGTGTGTGTGTGTGTGTGTGTGTGTATGTGTGTGCGTGTGTGTGCGTGCGTGTGCGTGTGCGTGTGTGTGTGTGCGCACGTGTGGATAAAGGTCATCGACGTTTATCGCCTAGCTGGTGTTTCCTTTATGCGAGATTGTTTGTAGTTGGTTGAAAGCTTGTTGTTTCAAATATTTGTGGCGATGGAAAAATAATAGTTCTTTATAGAGAAATAAATATATTCTGTTGTTCTTTTGTTGATGAACAATGGCGTTTTTCATTTCTTCATGGGTGACAAACTGTCAGAGCATCCCTTTACGGTCTTAGCTTGTCTGGTATTTTCACAGTGAAATTTATTAATGCTGAACTTTGGCAGACTTTATCAATAGTGACTGTATGACTGTATGACTGTATGACTGTATGACTGTATGACTGTATGACTGAGGCATGTGACAGCCTGGCGCAAGCTTTAACATCACAGTTTCAAACGTTCTTCTTCAGGAAAAGGCCCCAACTTTTTTTTTTTTGGGGGGGGGATTGGAGGGCATGGTCCCTGCCTCCCTCCCTGGTTATGACGCCTATGCTTGTGTACAGGAACGGTAGGCCTGCTTTCCACAACAGCCTGATTCCTGCAATGTTCAAAGACATGAATAGGTGAAATCTAGGGATGGTCTTTTCGTTTGAATGAAGGTCACCTCATAACAATTCAGCCCAGGTTAACAATAATTAGCTTACTTCATGTGAATGAAGACATTTTGAGGTGCCCCCCAACCCCCAGATATATACCTGGTTCTGAATTTGATGTACGCTAATATTAATTGACCTTGTGGGTAATTAACAGCAAGTATTCTCCAAGCCTAAGAGTCGAGAGCTAAAATTATTATTTTGCAAGTAAATCCGCACAGTCCTTCACAGTTGTAACACAAGGTGGACCGTGTCTTGCTAGTCAGTGTGTGGAAAGACAAATGAACAGTGCATTTCGTACAACTAAACAAGCCGATAAATCTTAAATTTCAAAATTCTTTTTCAGTTTCAATCAACATGTGATATTTACTTATGAAGGTTTTTTCTTCAGGTTGCAATTTCAAAAGAGGGGATACAGGAAAAGGCAAGGTGCTTTACTTTTATGTGTGAAACTGTTGACTATCATGAGCACGAATTGTGAGTTAAACATTGTGGATGGTGTACTTCAGAAGCCCAGCGTATCGAAATGGATCAAAATTCTCGTCAGATTCTGTTGGAAACTGTGCGAAAACTTCAGCTTTGTCTACCGAGTCGCCTGCCAGGCTGACTTCGCCCCTCCACTCGTCTTTTGCTGACGTCTGAAGCTGCGTCCATGCCTTGCCCACTACCACAGCCACCTTTGTCGCTGTGGGAACCAGAAGGTGAAACTTGGCGTGTTGTTTGCGTTGCAGGAGACTTCCGGAAATCGGTGAAAAGATGTAAGCACCTGGCAGCTGGACAAAGGGTGTGAACTTGGTGGGAAAGCGTGGTGAGCGTCCCGGCTTTCCAGCTTTGCTGTGCAGGGTGTATGACATCAAGAAGTCATATGATTTCTCACTGCCGCTGACAGTGTCTGTCTCTGGTGGTCGGCCATAAAGGTTAACGAGAAAATTGCCAGAGGCTGGGCAGTGCACTGCCATTATAGAAACCCCTTCGCGAAATTGGATCAATGTGTGACCATCGAGCTTGGCCTTCTTGTTGTCAACCGGAGCAATGTCAGCCATGAGCAGAGCGTTGAGAGGGTTGTTGATCTTGATGACCACCTCGCCAGATGTCGATCTGATGACAGAGTTGGTGTGCGATACCAAGCTCAGGCCCAGGTAAAAGAAGCGCATCTTTGGTGACGCCATCTTTCCAAACTGCTCCAGAGTGACCGTCTCCACAAGCAGCTGCCAGCCTTCTTCCTCCGGCAAGTGGGTCAGTACAAAGTGCTCAGGCGGAACTGCAAACTGATGGTTGTTGAAGCGGCGCTGAAAGCGGTGGTTGTCATCACAGTAACCGGCACCCCAGCAACTATCCAACAAGCGCCACTTGCCATCTGTGCAGACAGCATTCCAAGCGTGATTGCCGCTCCTGCCTTGGAATGAATCGCCTACCCGGTAGCTGTACTCCTTTGAGTGTCCAGACACAACTTCACAATCCACCCCGTTGGTCCTGCACAAAAGAGAGATCATCAGGATCTCTTCTCACAAAACCAGGAAGTTTTCCAAATTGATTTTTGAATAATTTCAGATGGCAGGAAGTAAGGTCTGCCAGCCAAATCAAAATTTTATCAATTGTGAATGAAGCATTCGAAATCATGTCCAGAGTTTGAACATTCTTTCGAACTATTTTTCAGCTCATTTTGGAAGCGCTTGGTTCTTCAAGAACATTCTTGTGAGAAAGGGCAACGCGCTTTCCTCTTCAGTTTTGATGCAGCTGACCGGATCTAATGTCCCTTTTTCTTGTTCTGAATCCTCACGATCATCCTTGCATGCTATAGCTTCCCCTCTGCATACAACGTGGGTGTCAATCCCAACACTTCTATAAATTCTACTCCTGCCTGCAGGTTGCCCTGCTTTAACCTGCAATGAAATATTTGCTTGGCCTCAGCATATTACCCGCTTTGTGCCTTCACCTACTGCGCAACTTGATACAAGAGAGGATACTTACCTGCAAAGGGCAGCATAGAGAGAGGCATAGCCACCACAGACTGCTGTACGCGAAGAAAGCACTTCTCCAGCTGTGCTGCTACTACGTCTGCCAGAAAAGTAAGCTTCAGCATCATAGGCGATGTTCTCGCAAACCCATCGATACACAGCTCGTGCGTACTCCATCTGGTTAGAAGACCCTGATTGGAGATATGCTGCCAGGCTTTTGATTGTAGCACAGTCTTCTGCAGTTCCCTGAAGAAGAGAAGCGGAAAGGAACGCGAAAGGAACCCCCGACACCGCAGTGCCACAGACTGAGTTAAGTTGTGGAATTTGCCAAAAAGGAAAGGTTTTTATTTTTCCGGTTTTGGATGTCACAAAACACAAGACACTGCGTTAAGGCACTAGTGGCTGCAATACAGCCAAGTGGGATTTGTTGCACCACAAATGATCTGGTCCTAAATAAAGATTGTATTGAGAATGAAGAACCTCGTATTCTCACTCGTGTGATTCAGAAAAGACTACAGAAACTGTAGACTGACGATGGTGTCAAACACAGAAACACCACGCAATAAACATTCATCTCCTGACTTCCCGTGCCACTTCCTTCCCGAATATTGGGCGGTCGGTGAAATTCTCAAATGCCAACCAGAATAAATATGCCACCAAGTGAGGTAGTCTAAAGAGGGAAGAACCGATGACAGACATGTTAGAATCTACCCACCTTCAGTGCATGGTTGTCAATCTTTGAAAAGTCCCAGCCTGTGGCTGTGGTTGGCCGCCGATGTGCTTCATTGGTCACTTCAAGCAACTTTCGTGCCCGATGAGCTCGAAAGGCTGCCTGGAAGCGTACGACGCCTTTGGCAACAAGCCCTGCCTGCCGAAAGGCTGAGAATTGGCACACAGGAAGTTCTTCATCAGAAGTGGATGTGACTTAAAAAAGCATTTTGGATAGACTTCAGTTAAACTGGCAATCGTCCACATTGAAATTTGTTTTAGGAGGGGAAGGGGAAGTTGTTGAAATGTTACTGCTCGAGGGTTTCTGCATTTGCTCTCATTCTATTGCGTGGCGAAATGCAGCAGGTTAGCTAGACCTAAACTTGTGCCAAAACCATTCGCATTTCTACGTATCAGAGTTAGATAAAGGAAACGCTTACTTAACTGCTGTGCAGCCTGAAGACGTTCTTCCTCTTCTTTTTCAACGGTATTCACATCTTCTGCACGCAGCAAAATGCCATGGTTTACCTTGCAGTTGAAATATTGCTTGCCTCCAACCTGTCCATTGGGTGCGAGGTTAGAAGAGCCCACCAGGGGTCTCCAAAGTTCAAGGCCAACCCACATTCCCGTGGAAAACTCCACCAGACCTATGTACTTGATTGTGCCAACATAGCCATTGTGTGATGATGCAGAAGAACCCACTGCTAGCGTTGCGGTGTGCTCAGCTCGTTTCAGTTGCAACACGTCTTCCGCGGAACTCTCAATGCTGAGTTTGCGAGCAGAAGTCATGGACTGTTGCAGTTGCTCATTCCGCTCACGCAAGGAGGCCAACTCGTCTTCAGCCTCGGACAGGGTAGCCCTTAGTTCCTGCTGTTTTGCTGTAGCTTCGCAGCGTTCCTTTTCGCAGTTCATTGCTCGAGAAACATTCCTCATTGTAGAAGTGTATTTCTCTGTCATGCTGACTCCTGCGAGCTTCAGGAGTTCATTCATCGAGGTGACAACACCCTCAGTGTTTTCTTTAACAAGAGAGCTCGCAAAGGTTTGGGTCCAGTTCTGAAAGTCAGATAGCTGAAGTGCCTTTCGATCATGCTCCGTTCTGACCCTCTCAAGTTCTGTTCCGATGATTGCTTTGCCACGTGTACTCTCCTCCAGTTTGGACTGTGAAATTTGAAGCTCGGTCTTCAGTCCAGTGATGGTCTTTTCCAAATCAGAAACACGAGTCTGAAAAAAGAAAAAGAAAACAAAGAAATCCACCAAGTTGTCTGAAATTGATTGACAAGATTTTAAAGATAGTACTCATTTCCACGTGAGACTATTGGATGACGAGGTTTTAAGGGTAGTACTCTTTTCCACGTGAGACTATTGGATGACGAGATTTTAAAGGTAGGACTCATTTCCACTTCAGACTATCGGATTAAGTTATGTCTTCATTAATGAGGTTTTTGTTAACGGAGAACCAAGTGGCTGGACAATGATTACTGTATATGTCACTTCGATCCTTCCATTGTCATTTCGTGTCCAGCATGAGAAATTTGCAGCGCGGAGTGCCGATTGGACAGATAAATCATGGCAAAAACGGATGAGCGGATTACCGGTATCAGGGCTGACAAAAGGCGTGTTGCCGCGTGGTCTTGACGTTTACCACGGACTTGCGAGCCGCCGCTGTCTTCCGCTTTCATGGCCAGCCTGCGGCGATGGATAGATCTAGAGCCCATGGCTTGTGAACTCTTTCTTGCCGTGATCGAGGAAGATGGCAGCCGTCCGGCAATTTACCGAAGGTTTCTTTGTGGAACAATCGCGATCGAGGTGTCCGTCTTCAGAAGATTTGAGAGAATTGTTTGATAGCCCACTATTAGTTCTTGAGCGACATTTGACGGCGGACGTCGTGTATCACCCATGCTATTCGGAGGACTTCGCTGGCGAAAGCTAGAAGGTGACAACCAAGCCCACTCGCGGAAAATTACTTCTCCAAATGGCCATGATCGCGGAGCTTTTGGCTACGGAGCCGGTGGTGGGTTAGTCGATAACACTGGACCAGTCTCATTAGCGTACATACTCCCATCGAATCCTAAATTTCTCCCATCGAATCCTGAACTTTTCTGTACGAAAACAGCTCTTCAGTGGAAGAACCTACACATTTTATTCTTTCACCATATGAAAGGACGAAGTCGCTCTACAAGATACGGAAGTTTAAGGGCCGTTGCGCGACGTGGATTACCGACAACGCGACTTTTCCATCGAATGCGCTAAAACGCGTACGTAAGCCGACAAACCTCACATACTAAACGGTCCCGGAAGGATCGCCGCGTCTTCCCTGAACTGACGATAGCAAAATCTGGGACGGCAATCTTTTGTCTGTAATACTTTAGCTGGGTAGCAGTCATCCAATGCGTTGAGCAGGGGAATGAGAACAACGTACATCTTTGACAGTGTTTCCCAATTAAATTTTCAACTTCTTCCCCGTTTGATTGAAGCTGCTCTTGACACTCTGCAGTGGCAGCTCCCTCATTTGTAAATTTATCCTACAGTATGAACACAACACTACTCTCCAGAGCGAAGTGCCAAAAATCATCAATCCCAGCCCGGGGAGGTGCCAAACGGCAAAGATGGTCGTCAGCCAATTGCATGCACGGACGAATGAACGTATGCAGAACTAGAGACTCATGATCACTTCTCACACTCACCTGATTTTGAAAATCTCCACACTGTTTTATATCGTGTGGCATCGAAGAATATGGAACTTCTATTTACTCGACAGCCGTTTGTTCGAGGACACGTGTGCCCGAAGCACTCCGAGTCGCGCCAACTAACACTAATCCTATTCCAAGGCCATTTCGCACAGTATTACATGAAAAGAACAGTGAGTTTTCTTTGACCAGGGTAGCACCACCAGCACATGAACGAACGCCCGAGACCCTCACCCGCCGGCCCACACTAAACTACACGCGCACCCTGAAGACCCCAACCTAGACCCGCACGCCGCAACACCGACTGGCAGACGAGCCGCGCGTGCACATGTTCACGCGATGATCACATTACCAGACCAGCACCACAGGATTTATTTTACCGAGTCCAAATCCACAAAGACCCGTTCGAGCCCTTCGCGATGTGGAGGATTCATTTCAGCCCTAGTCTCGGTGCTTGTAACACCACAATTGATACGAGCTTTGAAGAGTACCAGGACACACCTCGATTTCAGGAACTTTGATAAATATCCTTACCCTCTTTCTCGGTGCATTCATAGCTTGAGCCTCCCAGTGGTGATGGAGCCTGAATGGTTAATGAGTACCACTGATTTTACAACAGGAAAGTAGGAATGTGCTGTGGTCAGTTACCGTTAGCCATCTACTAGTTACTGGGCTTATGGAGCGCTGGCAACCCTCTTCATTGAAGCCTAAATTAAACGAATCCTGACTCACTTACCGCCTAATCAGTGTTGGTGCACAGGTTGCAGGCTTGGACTGCAGCAATTAAACTTCATTGCCACAGTTTACAGAGCAGAGGACTAGCAGCTGGTTGATGATCAACAAGCTCTGTACAGCCTATCCAATACCAGAATCGAGGGACAGAAGCTATAGACAGGCACAAAACCGACTGTTGCCCCATCTCTACATTCATTTCAGACGACAGGCGTACGTACACAGACGGACATACACACGGATAGACTTACATACATGCAAAGATATATACATACTACACACACCGTTTGCATTTTATACACTGGCAGTTTAGATAATGGAAAGATAGGGCAAAAGGAGCAATGTGGAGAATCTGAACAGAACCAAATGCACTGCGGATTGAACTCATGTGGCTAAACCTGTCATGAGGTGAACAACAACTATTAGTTTACCAAAATTTTAAGTCTGTTTATTGTGTACACTAGCAACTTTGAAATCACGGAATCAGTCATTCTCGAACATCTCATCCCCACTGTAGACGGGCGGTAGAGTGTACTGAGTTATGGCAGAACATTGACTTGCAAGACTGGCACAGCATCCCACTCTTCTAGGCAGACTTGTTTGTGTAATGTCATCCTATCAGTTGCAGAACTGCATCCTGGTCACAAAAGAGAAAGCTTTGTTTCAGAAATAGCAGAGCTATGTCGTCCTGGCCTTTGGAGCAACATTGTTGGTAGAATTCTGCCACAATTGTCGGCAAGGAAGTGATCCAATCTGAACAATGCTGGAGATCATTGAGGAGATGTCTTTCTAATTGCTGACTCCTATCAGTCGATTGACCAGTTGTAAGGAGTTCATCTACTTTCAGCAGAGCCTGGCAGAAAGCTCTTCCAGCCATCTCAGGATTGCCCCTCTGCAGGAATGTGTTTGCCCATCGCCCTAGTAGAGCCACTATATTCTGTCCAAAATATGTAGCATGCAGGCCAGTTTGGTAAGCAGCTAGAGAGCGGCTTATCCAGACATCCACAAAGTCTAAGTAGTCTAATTTCTCCATCATCTGTAGGAGTGTCCGCGGCAACAAGCTCACTCTGAAAAGGACTTGCTCAATGAACTGTAAAACATGAACATTCGTGGAGGATGAGCTGGTAGAAATGTCACTGCAGCTTGTCTTGGCAACGAAGCGTCGTACGGTGCCGGCGACACTCCAACGAGACAGAGACAGGGACATTTGCAACACCAAGTCCGGAGGTATGTGGTTAGATGCAAAGAAACCTTCCGAAATCCTATTTCCTCCCAGGAGAAATCTGCACAGGGATTTCTGCCGGAACCCTACATGGGACTGCATGTGCACAAAGAGAGCCTGAGCTCCCCTGTCAGTGATGCAGTTCCCAGACAGTGAGATACATTTCAAGGACAGGTTGTCAGTGAAATACTCTAGCAGATGTCCCAATCCCTTGTCAGAGATTAAGTTGTCACTCAAGTCTAGAGTCTCCAGGTGGAGTAGAACGAACAGCGGGTAGGTCCAGTCCTTTACAGCCTGATTGGTCATTCCTGTCTGCGACAGGCACAAAACGTTGAGGGATGGGTGGACAGTTGGCATCACGAAAGATTCTGGGACGTGGTCCACCTTGCTGGATGGACTATAGAAAATGGGGTTTCTTGCCAGATTTAAAACCAATAGGGACTTGTGGTAGACCAAACCATTCCAGATGGACAGTAACCCTCGGGATGAGCACCGATTCCCACATAGAGAGAGTCCTTTCAAGGCTTGATTAACCAGGAGCATATTTGACAGAGCCTCCACACCTTCATCAGTTATATACGAGTCGGTCATATCCAGCATGGTTACTGAATTGTCCCTCTCCAAACAGTGAGCAACTTCCATTGTGACAGAGTCCCCACCACCATGTTTGAATTTGGTTTCACCATCCAGGCCCGTTAGACTATGTAGAGTGTTTTCCACTCCCATGCCAAAATATCCTTGCCCAGTCAGTGCAATGGTACCGGTGCGCAAAACTACATCAGAGTCAGAAGGCATCACT
Source organism: Clathrina lutea (assembly GCA_028571005.1). Lineage (NCBI taxonomy): Eukaryota > Metazoa > Porifera > Calcarea > Clathrinida > Clathrinidae > Clathrina > Clathrina lutea. The sequence continues at coordinate 3,671 of JAOWAR010080770.1, read as the reverse complement.
GACTGCAGTTGAGTGACAGACGCTGGTGAAAACCCTGGGTTGCAGCTCAAATCTATCTGGAGAGACGTGCCAGATGTCGAGATGCTCTGCTTTGTGATCCCATTTTGACAACGAAACCGAAGAAACCACTGAAATGATTCGATCGAACGGACAGACAGTTTGTTCGCATGCAAATGAACGGATTTCAACAATCGGTTCCTGGCTAATGCTTCCAGCAATGGGCGGATATCATCATCGTCCAAGTTTGTTTCTGCCATTGCTAGGACATACAGTACTGGCATCTTCTCCAACAGCTCTGTGAATGCGCTAAAGCCGTGCAAGTTGTTATTATTTAAATGAATCTCTCTCAGGAGTGCCCACTTGTTGGAAGAAGCTGAACATAACAAACGAAGTTCTTCTTGGGTTATGCCACATTGAAAAAGTTTGAGATCCGTCAACCGAGCCCTTGCAATTGGCTTTTCTAAAGCTTTCATCACATTTTCTTCCAAGAAGCAATCTCGGAGCCTCAATCCTGGCGAGTCTCCATGCAGATTTTCTATTATGGCCAGAACTGACTCCTCCGTTATCAGCCCATTTCCAACAACGACTGCTTTCACATTGCTCAGCGCTGGAGACAACAGCTCCCAGCAATCTCCTGTCATATGCATTGCGTGAAACACAAAGTCATACTTCGTCGAACATTGCTTTAGAACTGAGGCCAATGCTTTAGCTTCAAATGGAGCTAGACTGTAGTCTTGTAGACCAGGAAGGGCACCGGACCATATCAGGTGTACAGCTATGTCTGCAAAGGGTCCGATGGCAGCATTGCTGAAATTAATTTGTTCGGCTGTGCAAGAAACCAAAAAGCACTGAAAGTTCGCAGACTTTGCTACTTCTGGCCCCATGGCTAAGGCAGCAATGTGCAATTGGAAGATGAGTTCAGGGAGCTGGTAAGGCTGTAAGAAAGCTGCTGTAAACCTCCAAAATTGCCAGGTATGCTGTCCAACACCAACCGACTTCACACACTGCGGCAGAGTTTTGTGAATGTCAGACTTGAAGCAAAGATGACGTGCTGCGAGAAACTCTTGCCAGAAAAAGTGGTAGAAAGCAAAAAGTCGCTTGCCGAATTTCAGCTCATTCAGCAGACCGAGGTGAGGGAAGTGTTCCACATGACTAAATGCTTGCAGCTGCACTTCATCAAAAGTGAACATCTTGTCCACAATTCCTCGATATGCCAGTTTCTCCAACTCAGTCCAGACATGATCTTCAAAGATTTGTGGGGTGTTCATTGCTTTGGCTGAGCTCGCTCTCACTTTCACACGCTCACGGACGTGGGCAAGCATGCGATGAAAGAGTTCAGTTATAGTGTCTGGCATCTTTCCTTTGTCCTTGTCAAAAAGCTCCATCACCATTGACGCGAAAAGCGGAGTGTCTTTTATCAGGGCTTTGATGTGGAGCATGTCTTTTTCTTCGAGTCGATGGAGAAAGGTGCCACTTAATCCTTCGCCCAAGCGAAGAATCGCCATCTTTTCGAAGTGCTCCTCTGTTAGCCCAACCAAGCAAAAATGCCTCTTGCACATATTGAGAAGGCCGTAGGAGTCAGGACAAGGCCTTGTCAGGATAATGAAGGATGCTAAATGGAAGGACTGCCTACACAACATTTTTTTAACAGCTTCACCTTGGTTCAGGAGGCCTCCTTCTCCAACTTCGTCCCCACCGTCAATCAAGAACAGCACCCTTCGAGAATTGCGTTTCAGATGAGCCACAAGCTCCTCCTGCTCTGATGTTGTGTATCCTCGTTCGGCAAGGCCTAGGAGATCCGCATCAGTTTTCGATGTTATACGATCTTTTTCACGGCCAGAGATGTGTATAATGATCATGAATTGCTGGAATGCCCTCTGAGAGAGCCACTCAGACAGAATTTTTGCACACGTGATTGTCTTCCCTGACCCTCCATTTCCAATGACAAGTGAGGACTTAGCTTGTGAACCATCCGGATGTTCTAGGATTGACTCGAGATTCTCCAGAAGATTTACCTTCTCAGTATAGGTGTCGGCTTGACCAGCCTTCGCTGAAAGGTTGACTTTCTGCATGCTCAATCCTTGCTGCTCCCCCATTAGTTGGTGAGCCTCATCAGGAGACAGTGATGCAAGGGAGACATAGAGCTTGTCAACATGGAAATATTGAGTAGACAGCAAATCCATCTTCTGTACTTGGACAAGGTCCTGATATTGCTCTCGAAGTTTTTCCTCGTAGTCCCTGATCAGTTCTTTCAAACTAGGTGACATGTTTTCACTACCAAATGTTTCCAATTGTTCACCTGGTAAAAAACCAAAAAAGAGGGATTATAGCCCTGCACCAATAAAACATTGGAGGGGCCCATCTACACACTGTGTAATCAACGCTACAGTCCATACTACGCTATCTGTCGCCGGCGACCGATTTTTGTACGGGCCGTCGATAAAGGGTTAAGACTTTGTTCAATTTTGCCTTCATTTCTTCAACTTTTTGTTTGTTTGTTTAGGAGGCTTCTTCAGTCGATTCCGGCGAAACAACAATGCGGGAGGTGAGTTGACTTGATCAGAGTACTCTGGGTCGAAAAACCCATTATTTAAGTGAGAACAGGGCCATTGCTCCTGGCAAAAACACTAAATAATGGCTAAGCTTTCACTGGAAGTAGGGTCTGTACAAATTTTTGAAAGTTTCAAAATGTATGGACTCTTCTTTTCTTCGCTTTGGAGATCTGGATAATGTATGGATGAAGGTCCAAAGGAGCGTGATGTTTGGTAAAGAAGTGTGGAAATTTGGTTCACGAAGCACATCTCAAGTTAGAGGTCAGGGTCTGGATAACTATCCAGGCCACTAGATCATGGAAAAGTAAAGATAATGAATTTGGTTTGGGAAAACTGTACGAGCCTTGTTGAAGGTCAGTGCGTGCTGGATGCTGTAGAGAAGCCTACAGCTGAGGGTGGGGTAAGATTTGATCATTAGTACAGCACAATAAATCAAATCTGAAATTCATTCTGCACCCACAAATATAAGAGGAAGAAAGAGAAAAACCATGGCGCTGACTGACGACCTATTGCTGGCCAGTAAGCTAAGTATAGCTGACTGAGGTATCCACACAGGCCGGCTCACCAACGATATCAACCTTCATTCTATTCTGTCATGTTTACTTTCACTAGAAGGAAGTTTGGTAAAGAGGCCAGCATCCTCTAGCTGAACTAAGACCAATTTTTTTTGATACCCACAAACGACAAAGTTTCTTATTTTATGCGGGACATACATAAATTCAGTCAGCCATGGGGTTGATCCCCCTTGAGCGGCACAATGTTCTCTTTCTCTCTTCCTCTCGTGTCCAAGATTGAAAAAGAGAGCATTGGATGTGGTTTTATGGCGAGTCTACACACGAAAGATTTGGCCAATTCACACAGATTGTGCTTCACTTGGTAATCAGTCGCCTGTCTCTCTGTGCTTTCATTAGCTGCTGGAGGATCTGGAAATACAGGTAAGGCTGTTAATCAAGTCTTCATTAAACTTATCTTCCAAACAAAGAGCTCTATGTTTTCCACTGATCTTAAGACTTTGCTCAATTTTGCCTTCATTTCTTCACCTTTTTTGTTTGTTTGTTTAGGAGGCTTCTTCAGTCGATTCCGGCGAAACAACAATGCGGGAGGTGAGTTGACTTGATC
>JAOWAR010080659.1:0-12531 GCA_028571005.1 Clathrina lutea | reverse complement strand
CTCTCTCTCTCTCTCTCTCTCTCTCTCTCTCTCTCTCTCTCTCTCTCTCGCTCTCTCTCTCTCTCTCTCTCTCTCTACAGACATGAAAGCAAAATGTTTCATGTTTGTACTGCATCAATGCCAGAACCACCCCATAATTTCCCAAAGGGAAAGTTTCCCCTAGGATATTTGTCAACATTTCCTTTCGCTTCGGCTTTGTAGTCGCTGTTTTCTCTTTCTGTATTTGAAACGTTTTCTACAACAGAACATGAATTAGGTGGCTATTTCGATTTTGTTATAATGCAATGGAAATTGAGCTGGCGGAAATCTGACTATTTCCCAAGAACCAGTGAGGGGTCAATGGGCTAATTGCCAGCAGAAAGGTAGACATAGGTGGCTCAGTATGTAAAGTCTAGAGACCTGAGATAGAAACAGGGCTTTACAATAGGTTAAGAAAAAATGTGTTTCTTGGTGCAGAAAAGTGACACCTTTCCCATAGCCTCACTTCGCACGGCAATTCCGACAATATTTGTGCTGTTTTTCATGTGAGGCCCAGACTTCGCTCGCATGAAAAAATCAGCCTCCTTCCATGCGATAGTCCACTACACGCCTCCCTTCGCTGTAAAACACGGCTCTGCGAAAAAGTATGAACAAGAAACCCTCCCTTTGCTTAAATCGAATGAGGTATCTGTACCTGAAAGAAAACGTTAAGTAGGGCACTGATCTTACTTGAATTGAACTGATCGTGCTGAAAGGCAAGCTTGATCGCTAATGTATCAGGACTACAGGAGTCATACGGTGCGTTTGGCCATTTGAGTCTACTTTTCTACGACTTTCGGCATGAAATGCTTCCACCGTGGTCATCCAGAAACAGCCTTATCCGGACAACAGTCAAAGATTAGTTTCGTTGCACTTCTTCGTTCTTTGCGGGACCACGGGCTTCTTCCATTTTCTGATTGTCTTCCAGGCCTGCAAGGATGAGCCAAGTGACAAGATTCCCCGTTACTCGTGCCCAGACAATAATTTCACGTAGGGTCCGTGCTGTTCAACCCAAAGGTGGGTATTGAACGAACATTGGATGATAAACAGAGCTGTTCATTCTCATGGCTTCACTCTTACAGTCAAATAGTGACGTTGAAGGGTAGTTCTACCCTTGGGGACTGATTCCATGCCTTTTGTTTTTTGGCTGAAAAGTGTTTGAAAAAGGCATGAAGTTCTGGCACAGTGGAATTTTCTTGCCAGATTCATGCCAGCAAGTTGGGGAAATGGTCATTGACGTTTGAGGATTTGAAGCCGCAGGCTGCCAGGGCGGAAACTTCAAACTGGGTTTTCTCAAAACCTGGTAAACCCATATTTGCTTGTCATTACTCAGCTGCTACCTTCCGGAGGGATTTAAAATTTACACGACCTCCACAATCATCAACCTAAAAAATGGTGCTATAGGAAGAGTCGATTTTCGGCCTCTAGTTGAAGTTCTGTTCAACGGATCAAACCTATGTATGCCCAAATATGGCTTGTCCCCCTCCCCCCCACACCCTGGTGTCATCTTCAAACAAGTGATCACAAAACCTAAGGATTCCATGTTTTCGAGCACCTTGAAGAGAGGCAATTCCTACAATGCGTTGCTTACATCATGTAAAGGAGAGAGACAGTGGTGGACTAAAGTTTTGATCTGCCATTTTTCTTTGCTTCATAACTCAGCCAAACGAACAGATAGCAGGATCTAGTTTTCAGCATTAACCTACGGTATCGGTTGTCTTCACATTGCACAGCTCAATGTGTGACAGACGTAGTTACGTAGATAGCAAAGGGAAAGAACTACCCTTAACATGTTCTAGCAAATTGTACAACATTACTCTGTTGAATTTACTCTGTCAACCTCCAGAGTATGACTATAGCTATGTTCCCAAGTTTTAATATGTGTCAATATGCCAGTGCACTGAGAATGGAAACCTGAGGACTTGCAGATAACATGCACAACATACCAGGAAGGAGTGTTCAAGTATTAGGATGACAGCGTAACAACTGGTGGTAATCACATCTGTATTGGGATGTTGGCTGCAGTCAGCTGATCAAGCTGCGAACTCTACAGCTCTTGCTACTTAATTGCCTGATCAACTCATGAGAAGCTGCACTTCACCTGTGCCACAAGCCCGACTTTCTTTTAATCCAATTATTGACACACACACACACACACACACACACACACACACACACACACACATACACACATGACAGGAAAAGGTCCTGATGCAGCAAGCATGGAATTGTCTAGGTTCATCTTCAGCATTGTCGCAATGATGGCGCCTCAATTGATGAAACAAAGATTTGCTGTTCTTATGACTAAGTTCTTTTTCAACACTTTCCAACAACTCCGCATATTTCACATTTCTCAATTGTCTGAGTATCTGTTAAACCAATTTTGACACACCCACCTATCCACACACCTTTCCTTCTAGTGCAACTATAATATACTTTTGATACACACACAACACAACAGACAGGTTCTTACCTCATACACAGTGCAGTTCTCCTTAAGACGCACTGTGGGAAGAACGGCAAGGAAAGTTTTCTGAAATAGCTCGTCAGTTGAGAGAAAGAGCTTAACCATCGCGGCAAGACTTTAAAGCAGCTAATGCCAAAAATGGCTGGTGATATTGCTGTGCATTGGTGATTACGAAGCTGTAAGCATTCATTTAAGACCGGTGTGCCTGAGGTCAAGAAATTCTTTGTATCCATACAGTCAAGGTACATATGTTTTAGGTGGAATACATGAAGAAAATGAGATCAGTTTGCCGAGTCCCCTTCCTAGACCCCTGACAAATTCAAGCTATCGCAAATTTAATTCCTCGACTGGCCCGTTACTTAGAGCAGGTCCTCCTTAGCAGAGCAAGCTTACTTTTCATTTAACCCTGTCTTATACTGCTCAAATGCTGAAAGTTCCAAATTTCCTCTTCAGCCCAGATTTGTAGGTGGCCCTTCCTTCGCTTACCAACTGTTTTTGTTGTTGTTGTTGTTGTTGCTGTTGTTGTTGTTGTTGCTGTTGTTGTTGTTGTTGCTGTTGTTGTTGTTCAATTTAAAGACCCTATCATCTTTTACAAACAGGCTGAAGAAGCATACTATCCTGGCCAGAAACCCTTAGAGTATTCATGAAAGTCTGTACACAGTTCCTATCATGTGATATCCAGATGAATCGAGTTTTATTTCTCAACAATGTGTGGCTCGGTGCATACCCTCATGCGAAGCATCAAGTTGCGATTTCGAAAACCCGCCGAGAAATCAGACTCGATTCGCCAATATCACACGGATATGAAGAGTGCATAGGTTTTGGGGAATACCGACCTAATGTTTCTTTTTTGTTGGCCAGGGTAGTAGACACAAATTATTAGAAATACTTCAACTTTCTGAGTTGCCATTGAGCCCTTTTTTTTTGGGGGGGGGGGGGGATGAACATGTTCAACCAGCTCTGTTCAAATGTTAGTGTACAGTTGTTCTATTCAATTGTGAGTCAAACGGATGGCCTGCGATCGCAAGGCACATCAAGCAGGACCATACTAACGTTCATTCAAGGAAAGCATACCCTGGGCGAGAGAAGGTGAAGTATGCTGCGTTTGGATGAATGTTGTTGTGGTCTTGTGATTTCTCTCATCCTTCGACACTTTGACCTCTATCACTCCGGCGACCAGCAGGGCTGAAAGTGTGAGGGACAGGACGGCGGTGCAGGTAGAAACGCCAAATAGAAGGAAGACTGTCCTCTTGCTGAGCGTGTCTTTAAGCGGGCGCTGCATTCCGGTCGACTTGCTGTACAATGATCCGGTCCGAGTTGAGGAAGTGTTCAATGAAGTCGTTTCCTGCGGTGAAGTAGCGGCGCTCTTTTCTTGTGGTGTTGGTGCTGTCGTAGCACGAGTGTACACGTGGGATTCAACTGAGCTGCTGTTCAGTGGTTGGTAGTTGGTTGGCGTTGGGCGTTCATGATCGGCCTGAGCGCTCTCACCCTGAGAGAGGAGAAATAAGTTTGCATACTCCTGAGTTCGAAAAAGCACAAGCTATAGAGAGATCGCATGGCAACACCTAAAATGAACCTATATTCACTGATGGTGATAGTTTTAGATAGAGAGATATAACGCGGGGAAGATTAAGAATGAGAATAGTGATGGTTTGTCGCATCGTTCTGCTTGAAGACCATGCGTAGATAGAAGACCCTCCCTCTAAGGTTGAAACGCCTCCCTTAGAGATAGGCTCTAAAGGGAAACCTATACTCTTAGGTAGAATTGTCCTCAGCAACTGTTCAGTAATGTTGTATGTTGGGCCTCTTTCGTGTACACTCAAGCATATTATTTCGAAAAGGCTAGTTCGGTTGATGTCACGCCTTTGATTCATCTGCAGTGGACGATCCTGTCAAACAACTGAAGAACTGTCCGCGAACTCGATCTAGCCCTACCTTTGCCTTGTGGAGGCGTGGAGGTTTACTTGGCAAAGTCGCACTCGTACAGCTTGGGCTGCCGAACACCATGGCCGTGTCAGGCCCAGCGCAGAGATCGTACGTCCCGGGGGCAGAGAAGGTGCTCTTCAGCTGCGATGACGACCCGCTGGTGAATGAGCTTCGCACACCTCCTGAGAAACTGTTTCCTCTGATGGCGTGGCCAGGCGGACACGGCTCCCCGTCGTAGCTGAAAGGTTCGTCGTAGTCATCATCGTCGCTGTCGGGCATGAAGCTCGAGCGTGCACGAGAGCCAAGCTCCTCTCTCGCTTTGATTGGGTCAACGGTCATTCTCACGCGACGTCGTATTCTCTCAAGTTCCAATGGTCGGATTGCCGTCACCACGAGTTGATATCCCGAGAGAGCGGCTAGTTTCGCTTTCGCTTTCACAGCAATCGTCGCTTCCAATCGACCCTCAAACTTGAGGATGTAGCAAGAAAAACAGCACACAGGAGATCTCTCCAAGCCTCGATTAGCGTTCATGCTGTCGTACTGGCCTAGGTAATGTTACTCTTCGTCGAGTAAGCGCAATGACGCACGACTACTCGTGACGGCTGATCAGTGCCGATCATCGCGGTCGCAAGCACGAAGCGAGCGCTCCGTCGACCCGTTCGACATACAGCCCTTCTCGCATCGTTCCTCAGCCGCTGGCGTGCATAGTCGCGTTTCGCTCCGCAGTCAACTGTGGCTGTGAACCTGAAGGCCTTGTCGCCTGCGCCAAGCTTGATTGATCTCCACGTACGAGTCAAATCGCTTCGCTGCCGACGATGTGCAGCCGTCCCAACGGAGAACGGCCGTAGCCCGGCCACGCGGGGAAAAAAAGCCACTGGTCACGGCTTGTCACCAGAGTACTCGCACGGATCAACAGGGGACCGAACAGTCATAACTTAAAACGTCTCTTAAGGGTGTATATAAATGACTGGCAGGCTTTCTTTGCCCTTGTTCAGACCTGAAGAAGACCTGGGCAACAAGGTCGATACCTCGTCTGCAAAAAAATGTGTGCTGGTGCTAATTGAGAACTTGACTCTATTGTTTGTCTACTAAATGTTTTTTTCGTGCAGTGTACATATGGTTGTTGGTTTTAGCGCTTCTCTCCAATTCTTTTTTTGTGATTGTAGCTGTTGTCGGATGCCTCTCCGGTAAATCCGCCCCTCTCGATATCTTTTCAAACAAGGTTGAGAACAATAGTCCTTAGGATGAGAAGTGAGGAAGGAAAAGGATGGTGTTAAAGGAGAAGACGTTTCGACGTCAACGCCATCATCAGTTCATCGAGACGAACTGATGATAGCGTTAACACCATAATTTTCCCTTCTTTTCCTTCCTCACTTCGCGTACTAAGATATACTGTTCTTAACCCTGTTTGAGATTATCATGAGAGTGAGATCTAAAAAGTCCTTCAACCTTCTTCAATCTTGACATCTTTGTTGCTTGTCACTATTGATTAAGCCAGGTGCAAAGAATGCGTAATGTCTGGTTTCTATCAAATGTGATTTGGGAATTTTTTTGCAGAAAACTGACTTGTTCGCGGGAATTCAGTTGCAGCTGAAAAATGTTCTGTGCAAAGCAGCAAGAAAAGCGCGATCTGTTTTGAAAAGCGCAATCTGTTTTGAAAGTTCAACCACCCGGCGTCGCGAAGCACGATCATGGCCGTGCGGGCGCGCGCCGCGCGCAGGTACGCCGGTGTCGCGAGGGCACGTGGATCGCGCATCCCAAATATATGCATGCGGAAAAGAGATGCCGAAAGGAAGCGCGCTGCTGTCGCAAACGACGATGAACCGCTCGCTCGAGCGTCGACGGCGACCGACATTGGTGAAGTGTAACAAAACACAATGCGGTGATCAAAGCCGGATGCATGAGAACCGCTACATGCATAATTAAGTGTTCTCACAGTCGATCTCCGTAGCTCTACGTACAGGCGCTGCATAATAATGTATGCATTATAAACGTGGGCTGGTCTGCACGTGAGGTGAGACCATCGCGGTATATATAGACGCGAGCACGACGATACGAGTGCGCCAGCTATCCGCAGCATATACCATGGTGTACTGCATTGTACAACGCAGATCAAGTACGCGCACGTAGCAAAATTTGCCACTGAATGCCAAACGAATTAAAATATTCTTGATCATGACGCTGGACGTCACGATCTATTTGGAGCGCATTACCATTATTACAAAGCTTCAGCGGACGTAGCGCGCTGTGTACGTGTGCATGTCGGTATGCGCAAGTACATGTATAAAAGCGTACCGGTTCGCCGAACGGAGCTTAGCGATCTGCTCAACATCCGGCTGAGCTCTCACTACTGCACTGCAGTGCGAGCGGTCTTGTGGCGCACCAGTTCAGGAAGATGACTGACTGGAAGGCGCTGCTGGTTTGGGTTCCGATAGCCTCCTTCGGACCCAGATGAAGCTTACTTCGCGTTCTTCGAGCCGGCAAGTCCTCGCGGGCTTGTCACTCACCGGTCTGTCGTCACGCTCTCTGCCGTAGCGGCCACGCCATCACTTCTTCTCGAGGTGCTAAGTGGTTGGCTGAGGGCGGACAGGCCAAAGACGTCCTCTCTCTCATCAATAACTTCGGTGATGGGGGAGAGGCGGCCTGGCTGTACCAATCTTTCACTTCTTTTAATGGAGGGCACACGTCGTCCTGAGCGGCAGCTGGGAAGTCTGTCTTGGCGAGTCAATGTGCTTTGCCTTCACCTGTCCTGCCGGGTTCAACTGCGTTGTTCATTCAGCCTTTAACCATTGCTGGGGTGATAGCCTTTGCGAGTCGATCAGCGCGGAATTTCTGTAAATCCTGGAAAGTGTCGTGTATCCTTCGGTCGTCGACTTGATTCAGCTTTTTGATCGTGCCGGTGTATGGCTTAGTAGCGTTGAATCATGCCAGCTTCTGGGCAAAAGTGAAGTTGATTGAAAGGATAACTGCATACACACGTACGCCGCTATAGAACTATCATTGTGTACTGGCGTGCGTCTGAGCATGGACGCACGCACACCCGCACACACGTTTTAAATATTGACTGAGGCCGCATGCCGAGGTCACTGCACCGACTACTGAGGGAAATATTTCGCCGGTACTTTCCGAAACCGAGCCTAGTAGCACCTCACAGTGTTGACATTTCTTGCCTGAAGTATGTGCTCAAACGGGGAACGTGAAAAATTCTTCTTGGAAAAAGTATGTACAGGATGAAATGTCCCGGAGCAGTTTCTGCAATTTGCTTCTGGACCCAAACTCAAGGTCATCATAGATGTGTCCACGACTTACCAAGCACGTAAGATGAGCTAGGCAAATGAGGCGACATATCCGTGCAAGGAATAGGAACCATTGCAGACTGCGGCGGAAAAATGGTCTACCTTTCAATCGGTATACATAGTGCCGGAGTGTTGAGAGACCTTCACTCTCACTTGATTCCGTCACCTTAAAATCCCGACTTGGAAATTGAACACTATCCCTCGTGGCGCAACAGATACACAAGCTCTCATTTGGTACGTTAAAAATTTCTTCTGCTACTACAAAGCTCAACTGAAACAAAATTTTTCACACATCTGATCGCGTGCACATGCGGAATCAGCCGGGCTCGCTCCCAGATCTAGCAGCCACTGAACATGGGCATTCATTCTACCATGTACTGCCTGATTAGGGGAAAAGTAACAGCGTCGCATCACCGTAAAAATTAATTAGGAAATCTTCAAATAAAATAAGAGTTCAAAGTACACAAAAACAACACTAACGCGCGCTTGACGCGTCGACGGTTCACAGTCATAAAATGAGCTACATGAAGTATGGCAAAATGTTATTATTTACCAGAAAAGAACAATGTCACCACGATTCTCTATTTAATCCAATCATGCAGGCCGGGTAGACCGACTGTACATCTGCGTCTGCCGCGCCGACGCGCACAGACGATGCTCCGGTCAGCGAACCACCGTCGCCTTCGACTTGCTCCGACGTCAAGAAGCTTAGCATGGCTGAGCTTCGTAATTTGTGCCGCTTTGTCCGAAGCTAAGTTCATCGCTCAACAGAAACCATGTAAACCGCATACGGTGCACCTCAAATTTTGACACCGCGCGATGTTCGGCGCTATTTTCTTTAGTCTGAGAAAGTGCACAATTTTAAAGGGACACTGCGACGCTTTACCAAGATGGCAGATCTTGACTTTTTAATCCACGATTGTGCCGTCATCACTGACTTGTCAACAAGCTCTCACTCAGTGCTCAAGTGGAGCACTTCAAATACGCAGAGGTCCACTTCATCGGAGCGAACGCTCGCGAACTCTTCGATCTTTCTGCCATCACGATGTCAGGGCGTGCGAACCCAACGAAAAAAAATCTCACCGCTAGGTGGCAGAAGTAGGACAATCCGACCACGAAGGTAAGGCAAAGACCTGAGAGAAGTGTCCAAGAACTTGGCTTTCTCCGACCGAACACGGAAACGAAATCCACCTGCCTACACTGACAAGCATGACCGCAGCACACCCGAGGCCCCGCAGCGCCATTTTGCAGGAAAATCATACATAGCCACATGTATTGGCGCCACCTTGCCATTCGCCATCGGAGCAGCGCCGCCGAGGTCGTGACGCCGAATAAATGTAATACACTTATCCGCCATCTTGAAAAGCGTCGCAGTGTCCCTTTAAATGCTCTGGCAAAAGATTGTTCTGGTGCTGACTACTCAAAATTCATTTATTTATTTAAGTATCAAGAAGAGGGTGGAAAATCTGGTGTGGTTCTCGAGAGCAACCTGACATGCCGCACACCTCCCCATATCTCGAAAGGGTGTCAGCAACGGACTTGACATTTTTTTTCTCATTTTAGAGCCGGCTACTAAGAATTCATGAAGACTAGTAAAATGCTTTTGTCACTACGAAATAGACACTTCAAGACCTTCAGGAGGTCAAATTCTCAGCTGGTGACAGCAGCTGAGCCACTGTCGCTAGCTGAGAATTCCCCGGGCTTTCACAATGTTTCAACCTAATGCCACAGGCCTTCAACAGGCTGACGGAGGGGTCATTGCTACGCAGTGGGCTAAAATGGAGTGTGATGCTTGTTGGAAAAGTTGAGAATATGCAGGTGTCCAAGTCTGAGATGAGGTGTGTGTATGTGTGTTCGTGTGTGAGGGAGAGGGGAGAGGGGTGGGTTGGGGGGATAGAGCGAGCCGTTAAAATGCGAGATCAGTGAAACAAGAGCTGCAAGGAGCTGAGCCAATGGATAGAGAAATGAAAGCTAAAGACACACTGATAGAGAGATGAGAGCTGAAGACAGAATGGATACAAAAACAAGCGCAAAAGTAACAAGCTCACATTTGTTTCAATTTGGGCTGCACTGAGTCATACGCGTTGCAAAACTGGGCCTTTGCTTTGAGGCCATAGCCTTTTGACTGATGTTCGTCAAGCGCATCAAGAAATTGAACACCAGCAACCAAGACAGGATATCCGCTCGCTTTGGCTTGGTCATGACTTGCCTGGTTGACATTGATCTTCCTGGAACTACAGAACTGAGACTCTCTCGCTCTGAGTTGTTTTCCTTCTTCCTTCCTACAGGAGGACCTCATTGAGGTGTTTCCCTAAGTGGTATTTTTAGGGTTTACTCCGGGTAAAGAAACTTTGAAATGTTTCCTCCAATGAGGAGAAAAACAAACAGACAAACAAACAAAAGTCACCAAGACAAACAAGTCAGTTACAGCAGGAAGGAATGTTTTCCTGACCTGGCTGCCCGAGGAAAAAAACAAAAAAGAAGTCACTGAAAAGCCGAAAGGCAGATCAATGAGAAAGGAAAGGTTCTTTTTTCGATCTTGACCTGGTTGCCAGTTAGGAAAAGAAAACATCTTTTGTGTACGTTGTATCTCCGTGAAGTGCTCTCATTCCTGTGTTCAGCTCTTGCTTCTTTGCCAATACCTCTGATCTCCCTGCAGATCTCACCTTGCCAGTAGCCTGTGCTTTGACCACACTCACATACATCCTCAGGCTTGCATCCACTATAAAATTTTCCGACACGGTTTACTCAATTTAAGAGCCTCAGCAGCTCTCCCCCCTCCAGTTAATCTGATGACGGCTTCCAACAGTCAGGTCGAAGTGTCATGAATGAACTCTCACCTGGTGTCAGTGGCTGGAAATATATGATCAGCAGCAACTCGGGATATCTTTCAAACTATTCACTTGAGTTTGGGTAGGATGGTTGCTTTTAAATTTTGGCTCCATTTGAGTTCTTCCTTTTCTCTTCCACCTGGCAGGTTCCAAGAGAGCACTCCACCGCTTGAAGGAAAACCTGTCAAAGAGGTTCTTGACTTGCTTTGCAACCGAGCATCACGCAGCGGCTTCATTATTGCCTCAGGAGGGTTCTGTGGCTATATTCCTGGTGGGAACATGTTGCAGTCAGCTACCGCCGACCTGATCGCCTCAAGCCTATCTGTCATGACTGGTTTCTCTGTTTCGTCTCCAGCTTATGTCCAATTAGAGTGCAATGTCATCAGATGGATGTGTCAGATGATCGGCTTTCCTGACCAAGCGTTTGGCTGCTTCACATCTAGCGGTTCTATGGCTAACTTTATTGGATTGCTTGCCGCTCGCAACAAGGGCCTCGGTGAGGAGATTGGCCAAGGGGTCATGTACATGTCCAGTGAAACTCATGTGTGCATGTCGAGAGCAGCGAAAATGGCCGGCATACCGTTGAAGAACGTTAGACAAGTGCCGTGTGACTTGACACATCGCATGAATGTTGGTGCTCTGGAGGAGGCAATCTTGTCCGACCAAGGCGCAGGTCGAAAGCCGTTCATGGTTGTTGCGACAGCCGGAACCACAAACGACGGAGCAGTGGATGACCTGCCAGAAATCTTGCTTGTGTGCCGTCGCCATGGAATCTGGCTCCACGTTGACGGTGCGTACGGAGGTCCTTTCATGCTAACCCAGCGAGGGAAGAAGATTCTTTGTGGGATTGCAGAGGCTGACTCAGTGTCTTTAGATCTTCACAAGTCACTGTTCATTCCCATGGCCACCGGCTTGGTGCTAGTGCGCAACTGTGCTGATCTGGTTTCTGCCTTCGACACGTCAGGCTCAGAAGCGGGCAACACAGCATTCATGCCGAAGGAGAATGTTGTCTGGGAAAATATCCACTTCCACAACATCAGTCCAGATATGTCTCGAAGCTACATGGGTTTGCGACTGTGGCTTCCGATTCAACTTTGCGGCCTTCGTCGGTGGGAGGAAGCTCTGGACAAACGTCTTGATTGGACAGAGCGTTTCTACAAAGAGTTGCTGTCGCTGGCAGGAGAAGGTTTGGAAGTCGGGAACAAACCACAGTTGACTGTTATTGTGTTTCGTCTCGTCAAGTTGGGAAAGAGTAATGGTATGCCGCCAAAAGATGGTGATTCCACTGGCCGTCAACTGGACCAACTGAACGACCGTCTTTTGCGATTCATCAACTGTCGTGGCAACCTTTACCTGTCGCCGACAGTGCTTGACGGCCGCTATACTCTTCACATCTGTATCCTAAACGTTCGCTTGACATGGGAACGTCTCGAGATAGGCCTTCAGGACATCCATGATGGGCTGAAAGAAGTGAAGGCTTCAGTCACAAACACTTAGAGAAGCAATACTTGCAATGAAGAAGGCTATAATTTCTTTTGTACTGATCTAGTAGGAAGTTAGCCATTTTCGATATCATCTCTATCTATGATGGACACCCTCCTTATTTTGTCATGTTTTGACTTAAACTGTATCAAATTGGACTCAGTGGTTGCACAAAGGAAGGGTCATTTCCTGACTGGGAGTTTTTTCTTTTTCTTTTGGTTTTAGTTGTCGAAGTAACGACTCATGTCAATCATCGAACATCAATGTCATTAGAAGATGAGACAGGCATATAATCATGCAAGTGGATGGGGATGTGGAGAAGTGTCCTTTTGCGCACATCCCTTTCCTGGTAATCTTGCATATGCCTGGCCCAGTGCCCACAGTGCCATGCTCTCTCTCCCTCCCTCTCTCTCTCTCTCTCTCTCTCTCTCTCTCTCTCTCTCTTTCTCCCCCTCTCTCCCTTCCTCTTTTCCCCCCCCCTCTTTCTCCAACACACCCCCTCCCCCCCCCC